>JAJHIY020002014.1:0-45000 GCA_022114975.2 Lampris megalopsis | reverse complement strand
GCAAAGGGAGCCTGCTCTGGGTGGAATGAGGTCAATGCTGCACAGCTCCCCGATCAGATTGACAAACCTCGTGTACATCTGCAGCTCACATGGATGGGTGAGCTCTCCAAGACGAAAGGACTCAGCTGAAGAGGTTGCTGGGTTTGTCGGAGCACTGCATCCTCAAAAAGGGGGAACTACTGGCAGAGGAGGAAAAGTTTATTGAACTTTGTCTATGTCTACCGGTCTCCGCCGCTTCCTCTGAGCGGTCGTTCTCCGCCCTTCACCACCTCAGAACCTGGCTCCGGAACAATATGACCCAGAGATAGATGACTCACACACCTGACCGTACTGCACGTCCACAGTGACGTTCTTGATCGGATGGACATTCAGCCACTGATCGAGATTTATCGACGTCACACCAGACCGGAAGTCCACATTTGGAGTCTTCGAATAGGTAGGACTCACATGCAGAATGTGCAGAATGTGTGTAATAGTCAGTGTCATGTTTGTAGTAGGCTGTGTAGTATGTAGCCAGGAATGGGCAGTGCTATGAGCTGAGCGGCATACTTTAACATGACATTCATAACAACTGGCAGGAAAGGCAAGTTCACATTATTGATGCTGCACCAGTTGGTGACGGGTCTTAATGTAGGCCTAACGGATATCCGGTGTCAGTGTTGACGTGAAAAAGAGGTGTTTGTGTGCGTAACCGATATGGGCCCATTAGAACTCTGGTGTGTCACATGACGGGCATGCGTGTGTGTCATGTGATTGGCCGTGTGGCTGTTTACATGACAGCTTCCGGGAACAGCTTCCCTTCCTTTCACCTCTCACCGGACTGTAAACTCCAACACGTTGTTGGTCAAATATTGAACCTTGTGGAGTTAGAAAACAACGAGACAGGAGACGTGAGAGTAGACGTAGTCGAGGTAGTTTACTAGCTCCAACTTAGCATGTCGTACATTCGACAACGACGCTGAACTGAACTCTCACCCGGAAGCGGAAGTGCATTATCTGACCCCTCGCCTCTTCCCTTAAAGGTACACTGTCCTCTCAGGTGAATGTCTCTCGTTATATAGATGTGGGTCACCACAACCTCACGTCTTTGTAGTGTGTGTGTGTGTGTGCGCATGCGCGGCGCGCGCGCTTAGTTACACTGTATGAGTGCACTGGGGTCCGTCGTTGTGCCACCGTGCGTGTGAGCGTGTGTGAGGGAGAGACTGAGGGGGAGGGGGGGCAGATAAATACTAGCCTAGCTGGAGAGCACCTCAACACCCCCACAAAGGTGCAACACCATTAAGGGTTGAAATGCTGCTTGGCCTCGGGTGGCGTCAACATCCGCCATTTAAAAAAAAAAGAAAAAAATTCTCGCGCCTCCATTTTCGAGAAGCATTGCATTGTGGGAAAATAGCGCCCACCAGCGGCACAGAAACATCGTGCGCATGTTGATTGTGTCAGTTTTCCAGCGTGAACACTCAGAACTCAGCTAGAACTGGAATATGGTTTGCATCTGGACCACTGGGATAGTTTCCCTCTGCAGGGGATACCGTTTTGTTTTGCAGTGACCACGCCCCCTCCCCTTTTAAACAGCCCAGGTTAAAGCATGGATACAGTGTACATGGCGCCCCCTAGCGAACTGTTCTCTGCTGCTGCCTTTGATGTGCAGATGAAATTTTAATTCTCAATTTGGCAAAACCACCGGTTAGGTCTGTTAGTCCAGGACACATCAAAGTACTTAAAGGGGGATAAAAGTAAAACTTCAATGATTTTATTTTTTTTGGCCTCTAATCCCACCTGTGTCTCGTGAGGTGTTAAGTTACCATGGAAATGTTCAGCTGTAAAGCAGTTTGGAGTTTTACAGCGGCGCAGCAAAAGTGGTGGCCAGGATAAAGATGATCAGGGACGCAAAATGAAGGATGTGAAAATGTCCTGACGGAAAACATTTCAACGTGCTTGGGTGCACCATGAACAGCGGCGTCGGAGTGGGGGAGTGGGGAGGGGGCTACCAGGGCCCAGAAAGGGGGGAGGGTCGGGAAGCCTGGGATTAAACGTTGGTTTTGGTTTGCAAATGTTTATTTCTAACTAATTAGTGTCCTAACTTCAGTTAACACTGGCTCAATACATCAGTTGATGGACTTAAAGACAATAGTGGGGGCTCTCTGAGGCCCCTCTCACCCCTCTCTGATGCCCCTCTCACCCTTCTCTGAGGCCCCTCTCACCCCTCTCTGAGGCCCCTCTCACCCCTCTCTGAGGCCCCTCTCACCCCTCTCTGATGCCCCTCTCACCCCTCTCTGAGGCCCCTCTCACCCCTCTCTGAGGCCCCTCTCACCCCTCTCTGAGGCCCCTCTCGCCCCTTCCTGAGGCCCCTCTCACCCCTCTCTGAGGCCCCTCGCGCCCCTCTCTGACGCCCCTCTCTCCCCTTTCTGAGGCCCCTCTCTCCCCTCTCTGAGGCCCCTCTCTCCCCTTTCTGAGGCCCCTCTCGCCCCTCTCTGAGGCCCCTCTCACCTCTCTCTGATGCCCCTCTCACCCCTCTCTGAGGCCCCTGTCACCCCTCTCTGAGGCCCCTCTCTCCCCTTTCTGAGGCCCCTCTCACCCCTCTCTGAGGCCCCTCTCGCCTCTCTCTGATGCCCCTCTCGCCCCTTTCTGAGGCCCCTCTCACCTCTCTCTGAGGCCCCTCTCACCCCTCTCTGATGCCCTTCTCGCCCCTTTCTGAGGCCCCTCTCTCCAGGCCCCTTTCACCCCTCTCTGATGCCCTTCTCGCCCCTCTCTGAGGCCCCTCTCACCCAGGTCCCTTTCACCCCTCTCTGATGCCCCTCTCACCCCTCTTTGATGCCCCTCTCGCCCCTCACCCCTCTGATGCCCCTCTCACCCCTCTCATGCCCCTCTCGCCCCTCTCTGGGGCCCCTCTCACCCCTTACAAAAGGTGGAAAATGGTTTAGTCCGCCCCTCACGAGCGTCTCCCCGTGCAGCTCACCTCGTCCCGTGGCGAGTGACTGCTGACACGAGCACCGAGTCACGTCTTCCCCACAGAAACAAAATCTGGGTTCCAGAAAAGAGAAGAAGGAAAGGGGGAGACGGCAGAGGGGCTCACAGGGACTGCTTATGTCCAGGGCCCAGAATCATGATAATGATCAGGGGTGTACCAGGCACACCCCTGATCATAATCATCAAGATCTGCTTCAACTTACCAAGTTCATAAGGCGGATGGAGGAAAGGTTTTGGCTCTTGATGATAGAAATCAAGCCTTAACAGCCTTAACAGCATGATGAACAGCAGGAAAGCAGTAAAACTCAACTGGACTGATGGTCTGAACAGCTTTTATTGATGTCAAAGTACATACCGCCTAGATGTACTCATATACCATGTGATACACTGTCGTCACAGCCTGGCTAACATACTGTAGCCATTGTCTAAATGTTATACATGAATTTAAATATTGGAAGGACATGCAATTATGTGTTTATTATATAATCACAGTTTAGACTGAATTAAAACCTGCAGTTAACAGAGCCACTGTGGTAACTGTGTATTATATTGAATATTATGTGATAATGATTATATAATAATTTGGTCCTGTTGGTTGTGCAGGCAGTGGGTCCAAACATGAGTTCTAGCTTCTTGTTACGACCCTCGGTCTGGAGAGGGTGCAACAGTTAGTGCACTGGGTCACAGTGAGGTGAGGGTGCAACACAGTGACACATAAATGTAATAAAATATCAATATTTATTAACACCATGACAGGACAAGGGAACCAAACGGTTGCCAAAACAACAAACTACTAACAAAAGTACCCCCCCCCCCGCTTGACAGTGGTCAAAAGCACCAAACCTAAATACAGAGGGTGGCAACCGCTGCTACCCTAGTGTGTCTAGTTACGTGATGGGGTGTTTGCCCATGGGCACCTTAGCTTGACCCCCTTGCCCAAAAGAACTAAACAACTAAAGGCTAAACACAACTCAAAATACTCCAGACTGAAACAATGCCAAACTTAACCGAAAACTGGCCAGACATTACAAACACAAAGTAGCTGTATATATATATATATGTGTGTGTGTGTGTGTGTGTGTGTGTGTGTTTGTGTGTGTGTGTGTATATACATACACACACACACAAACTAAACTAGCTGGCCGAGGGAGTGAAGACATGTGGGGGTTTGAACAGCAGACTGCACAGCTGATGGAAGTTGGTTGATTGGTTGATGGTTGATCAGGTGATGAGGAGCAGCCAGCGGACACCTGGATGTAGACTGAGAGCGAGGGTTACATACAGGAGGCAACACAACACAACTATACGGACACACACACACCCGTGGCCCTAACACTTCTGAATGAGTGAGTGAATGCCTTTATTGTCATCGTACTTTTCAACACAACGGAACTGGGAGTGCAACAATAAAATAAATAAAAGCACACATTAAAAAGACAAGAATGATTAAAAACAGCAATGGGATAAAGTAGGCAAAAGCAAGACAAGATGAATAAAGGAGCAGCAATGGGGTAAAGTGCGGGCATTAAAGTGCGGGAGGTGGCTGTGAGAGGGTTAACTATGTTTGTTTAGTGCGATTGTTGCGTTTGGGAAAAAGCTGTTGGAGAATCTGCTGGTTCTGGATCTGATGGACCTGAAGCGCCTGCCAGAGGGTCATAGTTCAAACAGCTGGTTGCCGGGGTGGGAGTTGTCCTTGATGATGCTTTTGGCTCTTGAGAGGGTCCGGCTGTGGGCACTGTCTGAAAGAGGAGGGAGGAGGCCACCGAGGACTTGTTCTGCTGGCCTGGTGATTCTCTGGAGAGCCTTCTTGTCTGCGGCGGAGCAACCAGCAAACCACGCCGGCATGCAGGATGTGAGGATGCTTTGATAGTGGATGTGTAGAAGGAGTCTTTTGGGATTTTAAGGTATACTTATTATAGATCGTGGAAGTGTGGCCCCATCGTGAACATGCGTATTGAAACCTGAACACGCTGTCTTCTGGTCTTCTATTTCCTGTTTCCTCTGGCCCTCTGTCGTAGTTTTGCCTACAGCCTTTGAAGGGTGGATTTTAGAGTGTACTTGACGTAATGATCCCAAACCCCTCTTGTCCAAAACATTGATCAGCTCCGCTTTTTTCCGCTTCCGGTGAGGGAAGATGGCGGCGGCCTCACCCAGCACTGTCCAGGCAGTGTCTTTGTCCACATCTGCGTCTAAGTTTGTCTTCATCTGATGGCTGGAAGAGCTGGCACTGGATCAGCTGGGAGAGCCTGGTCTGCTGCATCCTGTGGGCCCAGGGACCACGGCCCTGCCTGGAGCTGCGAGGAGGAAACACCGAGGGCGGTCTGACAGGACGCGGAAGCGGGGCAGGCTAAGCTAACTGCTAGCCCATGCAGACCGGCAGTTCCGACGGTCATCCTGGCTGGTGTTCGTTCTCTTGGACAGTATATTTTTTAGTTTGGATATGTGTGTTAGGTTGTGTGTTAGTATGTGTGTTCTTGCAGTTTTGGGATATGAGTTTTTGTCTTCGTGTTGCACTGAAACGATATGTCGTTTCATTTGATGGACAGAAGTTCATGAAATGAAACAACAAATCAAGTGTTGCTGATTCCTGGTCTCCTGCTGCAGGGCAGCAGCTTTTACATGGTGTGAACCCTGAAGTACACAACCCCAGACTTCAGGGTGGACGACAGACGTATGCACACAGAGGAAGGGGAGAACACAACAAGAAACCGACAGAGAAACGGACGGAGGCTCGTCGCACCAGCGTTCCTGACTGCGATGTTTTGCTCCGACATCAGTTCATCTGAACTGCATCGTCCTGATCACTGGACTTGCCTCCGGTAGTGAGGTAAAGTCATGTGATGCCTTCGTGTATAGAGTTCAGCTTTAGTGACCTCTGACCCCCGAATTCCTGCCGCTGACCAAAAGCAGGAGAGCTTTCACTGAGTTGACCTAAGGGAGAGTCCACAATGGAGGAAGGTCAAATTCTGTCCGTTATGTTCTGCCAGTTTCTGAGGTGACCCGGACCCGGTCACAGAAGAAACTGGGAGAGAGGGTTTATTTTGTGTGTCCTTACAGTACCGGAAGTTTGACAACCAAAACCACTAAAACCAATAAAATAATGAAACACAGGGCATCCGGGTAGCGTGGCGGTCTATTCCGTTGCCTACCAAGACGGGAATCACAGGTTCGAATCCCCGCGTGTCCTCCGGCTTGGTCGGACGTCCCTACAGACACAACTGGTCGTGTCTGCGGGTGGGAAGTCAAATGTTGGTATGTGTCCTGGTCGCTACACTAGCGCCTCCTCTGGTCGGTCGGGGCGCCTATTCAGGAGGGGAGGGGGAACTGGGGAGAATAACGTGATCCTCCCACGCGCTACGTCCCCCTGGTGAAACTCCTCACTGTCAGGTGAAAAGAAGCGGCTGGTGACTCCACATGTATGGGAGGAGGCACGTGGTAGTCTGCAGCCCTCCCCGGATCAGCAGAGGGGGAGGAGCAGAACCAGGACGGCTCGGGAGAGTGGGGTAATTCGCCAAGTACAACTGGGGAGAAAAGGGGAGAAAAATCCAAATAATAATAATAACAACAACAACAACAACAACAACAACAGTAATAACAACAACAATAATAATAATATAACAACAACAATAATAACAACAATAATGATAACAATAATAATAATAATAACAATAATAATAATAACAACAACAACAACAATAATAATAATAACAATAATAATAATAATAACAACAATAATAATAATAATAATAATAATAACAATAATAATAATAACAACAATAATAATAATAACAATAATAATAATAATAACAACAATAATAATAACAATAATAATAATAATAATAATAACAATAATAATAATAATAATAATAACAATAATAATAATAATAATAATAACAACAACAATAATAATAATAATAACAATAATAATAACAACAATAATAATAATAATAATAACAATAATAATAATAACAATAATAACAACGATAATAATAATAATAACAATAACAACAACAACAACAACAACAACAACAATAATAATAGTAATGAACCATAGTTATACCATCTACTCCTGGTTCACAACTGGGTGCAGGTCACACAGCATGGTTCTGCGTAGCCATGTGTATTCTGACATAGAGCAGCTGTATAAAACAGGTTGACGCAGCACCTGTGAAGTCCTCTATCGAGGACTCTCGCGAGGACCTGCACCGTCAGAGGCAGGCGCGTGGGAAGATGCTTTAAGTAGGGGGGCTGCCAACTAAAACCAAAAGTGCTGTGCTGAGCCGTTGTGGAAGAAGGAGTCGAGGAGCAGAGATCTCTTTTTAATCGCACCTCCCGGGCCCCCGTACACCGCACGACCCCGGGACTGCTCTTTCATTCACACCGGCCACAACGGACCAGAACTGACAACAACATAATGAGCCCCCCCATCCCATCCCATCCCATCCCATCCCATCCCAAGTGGTGACATCGGTCCCAGTCACGGTCAGTTAGTCAGTAAACAGTCTCCTGCTTAGTCTGAGTCGAACCCCCAAAACAACAACACAACATGAACCCCACATCATTACAACACAACGTTAACTCCCACATCAACACTCCCATCAGCCATTGCGCTCCCCCCTCGCAGAACCGCCGACACTCAGAACCGGTCGCTACAGTATGACGTCATTGTAGCAGATTTGGAACGGAGTGTTTACTCAGCTCATTACTAAACATGCACGTTCCACGTGGCCCCGCCCACTGTTTACATTTTTATTCTAATGTTTTATTGTTTTGCATTTGTACATCAGGAAAAGTTTTTCATACCGCTGGGTCTGACATGTTACACAGCCACCTGCCACGACTGGGGGAGGGGGACTGCACCCACCACCACCCCCCTCGCGCTCTAATGGTCAGAGGTCAACACAGTCAAAGATGCTAATGGTCGAATTCTCAAATTCATGGTTCACTGAACTCGCTACCTACCGGTGGTGACGCCACCCATCGTAACGAGTTCCTTCAAGTGAATTGATTTCGGTGCAAAATACGATAGTTATAGATGCTGGTGTGACCAGGACCCCAGGAGGGAGGAACCCAGAGAGCAAAGAATCTTTGGCCCAGACATGGCCCACATCTGCAGTTATGTCACGGCCCACATTTGGCCTTGAATGACGGTGTTGACTCGGGGTGAGTGTGGCTGCCTCAACTCAGCCACAGGTCATGACATTTGGGCCTCTTCTGGCCCACACAGCACATGCCTTGACTAAAGTCAGGCCCGGTTCATTAAATGTGGGCTACATCTGGCTCACACAGTATGTGCTGTAACCCAAGTCAGGCCCGGTTCATTACATGTGGGCCATGACTGGCCCACACAACAGTTGCCAGTGCTGTAACTGAGCCGGAGGTACCTAAAGTGCCCCAGATTAGGCCCAAATGTGTCTGCTATCTTGGAGGAGGAGGAGGAGGAGGAGGAGGAGAAAAAGACAAACCAAAAGAAATGGACGAGAGAAGAAAGAAAGAAAGAAAGGAAAGTGTTCCATTTGTTGTGCATCGTGGAGCAACATCTCACAACAGACACTGACAGCCAACCAAATGTGTTCAACTGCAAAGGAGAGACGAGGGGTGGGAGGAGAGAGGAGGGTCGGGAGGACCAGGAACTGCGGACAGAGATCGGGAAGGGGAATGAAATCACTGGGAAGCAGGGATGGAGAGATAAAAGGAGGAGAGACAAAAGGAGAGACAATGATGGGAAAATTTGGGTGGGAAGCCAAGGGATTGGAGGAGGGTGGTGGAGGGGGGGGGAGCAAAGACAGATAAAAGAAATAAAGAAAACAAGCGGGGAAGGGGAGGGGAGGGGAGTAGGTGAAAAGAGGGGAAGAAAGCAGGGGAGTCGGCGGTAAGAGAAAGGGAGACGGAGAAGAAGGAGAAGAAGAGGAGATATGACGGAATACTTAACAGTCCTGATGTTATTGTTTCCCACTTCAAAGCACCGACTCCAAACAAACGCCTTCCCAGACAACACAACTGGGTCAGCTCTCGCTCCCAGGTTAAAGAAGGCAGCTCGTCATCTGGAGGTCGTCCGTTTGAGTCCCCGGGGCACCATGAGGAATCTGGGATTAGAAGTGAAAGTGGTTAATAGGCGGAGGGGGGGGGATGACAAGCTTGGCACACTTTTAATCTCGCTTTCTCTTCCTGTCAAGATTATTTAAAGCAGGACTTGAGGCGGGATGTTTGCGGGGAGCGCAAGATGTGGAATATGACTTGTGTTGTGGGCACGTCACGGCCTCCTCCCAGTGACTAGGGTGGAGCGCGTACATGGAGGAATGTTCCTTGTGATGTCCTGATACTGTGCATGCGCAACACAACACAACACAACACAACACAACACTTAACGAAGGAAATCCACAACTCCTCCAACCCATACGACCACATAGGTCGTATACCCTCTAATAAGACCCACAGGAGCGGTTCCTAAAATAGCGCCCCTACCGGCGGCAGGACATTTGTCACAGATACTTTTGTCCTCTGTGCATTGTGGGTTGTTATCTTGACGTCCTCTTTACAAGGCCTCATAGGCAGGCTAATGGAGGTGAGTCGTCAGTCAATGCTGATCAAAACAATGTGAGAACAATAGAATATGTAGTCAATGCGGTTTTGTGTTGTTTAGTATAGTTTTTAGTGTTTTCGGTAACACTTTAGTATGGGGAACATAAAAAAACTTAATTACTAGTGAATTAGTAATGATCAAGATGCCACTTTAGTATGGGGAACATATTCTAAGTAACAGAAACTTAATTTAGAGTAATTTAACACTATGAACACTTGTAGTTTTGTGTGTTGTTATGTAAGAACAGACCATATTCATTAAGTGTTAGTAAGGGAGAATAACTCTTCTTGTGGTACTACCACCTTATAAAGGCCATACTAAGCAAAGCATATTGAGATGGTACTACTAATAAGCAATACTTCTGAGGTTATAGAGGGAAAACTCATAGTTAATGGCTTACTGGTTGTATAATAAGGCCATGCAGAATACGGCATTAATGAGTACGTAATAATGACCAATTAAGGGCCAATATGTTGCTAATTTGCATGCTAATAAGCACCTAATTAATGGTGACTATGTTCCCCATACTAAAGTGTTACCGTGTTTTCTATGACCGCTGGAGGTCGCTTAACTTTAAAACGTCACTATAGGTCGTAATAAACGGCTTGTACAAACGACCAATGGGGTCGTTTTCACAAATCCTCTTAAAATATCCCCTTGTTTGAGTCGAGTCAAATATCTGTGTAGTTTTAAATTGTAACTAAGCTAAAACCCAAATTCCCTACTGTCACTTTTTTGTTTTTGCCCCTTTTTCTCCCCAATTGCACCTGACCAATTACCCCACTCTTCCGAGCCGTCCCGGTCTCTGCTCCACCCCCTCTGCCGACCCGGGGAGGGCTGCAGACTACCACTCGCCTTGCCTGGCACATGTGGAGTCGCCAGTCGCTTCTTTTCACCTGACAGTGAGGAGTTTCACCAGGGGGGATGTAGCGCTTGGGAGGATCACGCCATTCCCCCCAGTTTCCTTCCCTCTGAACAGGCCCCCGGTCGACCAGAGGAGGCGCTAGTGCAGCGACCAGGACACACACACACACACATCCGGCTTCCCACCCGCAGACACGGCAAATTGTGCCCTCAGGGACGCCCGACCAAGCCGGAGGTAACACGGGGACTCGATCCCCGGACGCCCCGCAATGACAAACTTCTGACCCAAACTTGTAGAGAAGCCCGACCGACCACAGGAGGCGCTGCTGCAACGACCAGGACACATACCCACCCGCAGACACGGCCCATTGTGTCTGTAGGGACGCCTGAGCAAGCCGGAGATAACACGGGGATTCGAACCGGCGACCCAGCCACGCTACCCGGACGCCCCTAGACAGTTTCATTTTTAGCAGTGTTTAAAGGAGCAAGGAGGAAGACTGATTTCGGATATTTGTCCGTCTTGTATGATAGGGAAGAGGGCTGGCAGGCCATGGGGTCTAGTATGAGCATGGAGGTGGTCGCTCCTAGCTGTTCATCCTTCCACAGCTTGTTTCTGGATCGCCAAAGTTTTCCAATGATTTGGGAGTTTTCCAGCTGTTGTGACTGGCCTAGAATGGCCGGTTCTGGATTAGGAGGGAGATCATGTCCGTAAACATCTGCGCAGCAAAGACAAACCTCTGACCAAAACTTGCAGAGTCTGGTGCAGAACCAGAACATATAGGAGCCAGCATTCCATCAATACTGGTGACGAGGCTGGGTGGAGTACATGTCATTTAACATGTGACTAATAGAGTCCATTTAGGACCTTCTACTGAGCTAAGTGATGTGTTGATGCTTTGAGCTAACTGAGCACGGATGCACGCTGTGAAGGCATTTAGTTCCCGCGCCTTCTGAAAATGATACTCGTATTTCCTTCTCCCGGGAGGTCGGGAAGAGTGGGGTAATTGGCCAGATATAGTTGGGGAGAAAAACGGGGGGAACCCAAAGAAAAATGGAAAAAGGTTTTTTTCTCACATCCCTGAAGTCTCGTTTCCTCTCCCTACTACTGACACGTGATTGACGTGATTGACTCGCGCTTCAGTGGCGCCATAAAAACACAAGCACGCACAGCTGTTGCAGAGGACGATTAGCAAGCAATGAAGACATTTCTCCGTCACTGCAACGACCAAAACGGTCATTATGGCCATTTTGGAAATTCAGAGTTTAATAACTTTGTGGGAAAAAAAGATACATCCCTGCCGCACGCTGAATTCTCATAAAATTGCATGTATTTGCATTTGAAATTAGTTTTAGATCAATTGCACAAAAAAGTTAGGAGATCTACCTAAAACGACCATGAGCGGTCAAAAGGACCGTCTCGTCATTTGTGCTTGATCGTGCGCGTCATGTCAGTATTTATGACGTGTGTTGTCGCGTCATTTCCTTCGTGAAGTTCGTTGCTCTGTCCTAGAAACACACTAGCGCCCTCCAGTGGAGAGAAATAGTCTAAACTTGATGTGTGATTATGTCCAACATGTCTGGTTACAGACGCACCATGACTACCACCGAGGCGCTGCAGTATTTACAGGCGTTGGACAGCCGCCATTTTAAATTGTTAAAAAATTGTATTAAAGCTGCTAATTTTGGTGTCAGTTACTTTCTTAACAGACATCTACTCATCTATTTTCGTTATGTGTGTTTGTGTGGTGTTAGTGTAGATAGCGGGACCGAAAACTAAAGCACTTATGATCCTAATTCTTTTTGGAGGTGGTAGGTATTGTCTCAGAGAGTAAGGGGAAAATCCCAGAAAATTAAAATTATGCATAATTACGCATAAATATGCAAAATATGCATTTTTCTAAAAAAATGGCTAAAAACCGCTTTTCTCGGCATTTCAGATGATTCTGAGCATCTTTGATTTTTTTCACCTATAAATTTCTGGGACTTAGAAATGTTTTGGCATTATGCAAAATATATGCATTTTTGCAAAAATGCACTTATGATCCTAATTTTTTTTGGAGGTGGTAGGTATTGTTCCAGAGAGGACCAGAAAAATAGCAGAACATTAAAATGTAATTATAATAATTATGCATAATTATGCAAAATATGCATTTTCTAAAAATGGCTAAAAACCACTTTTCTCGGCATTTCAGATGATTCTGAGCATTTGGGGAGAGGGAGTTGGAGTGGGGGGGGGTTAGGGGCAGGGCGGATAGCTGGCAGGATGAAGAGGAGGGAGATTTAGACGGGTGGAGAACCAAACCGCTACATTGTAGCGGGGTTCTTCTAGTACTAACGTATTGTAGGGAATTTCGGGGGGCACTCGTGAACCGCCACAGCCGGGACGCGAACCCGTATCTCCCGCACTGCGGGCGACAACGTTAACCAGTCGACTAAAGGGTCAGATTCGTTAACCGAGGGCTACCGAGCCTATTCATCCGTGATTGTTACATTGCCCGCTTCCTTCGGGAAGGGCGTCCCCGGCCGGACCGTTACAGCTAGGTCGCAAACTCGTCCCCTGCCGGACCGTCACGGCCAGGACGCAAACCTGGTGCTCCCGTACCGCGAGCGACTACGTTAACCACTCGACTAAAGGGTCCGAACCGTTACATTATCCCCTCCTTCGGGAGGGGGATAGGTTCGGTAGCCCTTGGCTAACGGGAATAGGCTCGGTAGCCCTTGGCTAACGGGAATAGGCTCGGTAGCCCTTGGCTAACGGGAATAGGCTCGGTAGCCCTTGCCTAACGGGTCGGACCCTTTAGTCGACTGGTTAAACGTAGTCGCCCGTGATGCAGGAACTAAGGGTTCGCGTCCCGGCTCTGACGGTCCGGCCGGGCTGCCCCCCGAATTCGCTACAATATGTAATGCATTAACATCTCAATTGCGTATTTATCTTGACACAATATAGAGTTTAAAAACCGGCGGTCATTTTGACCGCCAATGGTCGTTTTGGTAAGAGTGAAATCCCGGTTGTTCGCAGAATTGGAATATTCGATTAGTGGAGTCCAGATGCAGGTTCAGTTCAACCTAAGGGAAAGTTGATGACTTAAACAACACACACACACACACACACACACACACACACACACACACACACACACACACACACACACACACACACACACACACACACACACAAACAGGCACATTCGCCACAACTGCACAAGATTTTTCCATCATTCATTTGTGTAAGATACGAGGCAAACTTATCATTTATAAAGTGTGCGCGTGGGATATTTCTGAGAGAGGAAGACAGAAAATTAATCACCCATAATTGTGCTCAGCAGCAGCTGTACGTGTGTGTGTGTGTGTGTGTGGTTATTAAAGCTAAAAGCGGCTCAGATAGCATCTTCATTTACTTTAGTTAGAAAGAGGCGCGGGATCACTAATTGTGCGTCTGTGATCAGTCAGCAACATTTTCCTGCATAATCCTTCACTTCACTTTCAGCAGCCTGCATCCTGAGCGGTAACTTAGACATGAGAAAAATGGAGTCGTGTCTCAGAGTAGTTCCTTGCAGTGAGCAAAGTTATCAGGAATCAGGAACACTTTGTTTGTCGGTTCACTTCATGTATGCGAGTACATGAAGTGAAACAACATGTTTCCCCCAGCCCACAGCAGTACAACACAAAGACAAAACACATATCCAAAAACTACAAGAACACATTTCTCCAAACTAAGAACACATATATCCAAACTAGAACACATAGTATATCCAAACTAGAACACATAGTATATCCAAACTACAACACATAGTATATCCAAACTAGAACACATACATCTAAACTAGGACACATATATCCAAACTAGAACACGTATATCCAAACTACGAACACATAGTATATCCAAACTACGAACACATAGTATATCCAAACTACGAACACATATATCCAAACTAAACACATTATATCCAAACTAAGAACACATACATATCCAAACTAAGAAGACATATATATCCAAACTGCGAACACATAGTATATCCAAACTACGAACACATAGTATATCCAAACTAAGAACACATATATCCAAACTAAGAACACATATATATACAAACTACGAACACATACATATCCAAACTAAGAACACATATATCCAAACTAAGAACACATAGTATATCCAAACTAGAACACATAGTATATCCAAACTACGAACACATAGTATATCCAAACTACGAACACATAGTATATCCAAACTAAGAACACATATATCCAAACTAAACACATATATTCCAACTAAGAACACATATTTCCAAACTAAAACACATATCCAAACTAAACACATATATCCAAACTAAGAACACATATATCCAAACTAAGAACACATATATCCAAACAAAGAACACATATTTCCAAACTAAACACATATATCCCAACGAAGAACACATATATATCCAAACTAAGAACACATATACCCAAACTAAGAACACATATATCCAAACTAAAACACGTATCCAAACTACGAACACATAGTATATCCAAACTAAGAACACATATACCCAAACTAAGAACACATATATCCAAACTAAAACACGTATCCAAACTAAACACATATATCCCAACTAAGAACACATATATCCAAACTAAGAAGACATATACCCAAACTAAGAACACATATATCCCAACTAAGAACACATAGTATATCCAAACTACGAACACATAGTATATCCAAACTAAGAACACATATACCCAAACTAAGAACACATATATCCAAACTAAAACACGTATCCAAACTAAACACATATATCCCAACTAAGAACACATATATCCAAACTAAGAACACATATACCCAAACTAAGAACACATATATCCCAACTAAGAACACATACGTATATCCAAACTAAAACACGTATCCAAACTAAACACATACTGTATATCCCAACTAAGAACACATACTTTATCCAAACTAAGAACACACATATATCCAAACTAAACACATATATCCAGACTAAGCAATAACAAAAATCACTGTCCAAGAGTGCCAGCCAGGATGACTATCGGAACTGCCGGTCTGGATTTTCCAGCAGCTAGCTTAGCCTGCCCAGCTTCCTCTTCGGGCACAGCTCCAGGCAGGGCCGTGATGTTTGGGCGCACAGGGTGCGGCACACCAGGCTCCCCCAGCCGATCCAACGCCAGCTCTCCCAGACAGACACCTTCAACACACCTCCCCGCACTCCACACGATGACACCAAAAGCACAGTCAACACCAGGCAAGGCTGCCACCAGACCACCCTCGGTGTTATCGGAACTGTCAGTCTGCATGGGCTAGCAGTTAGCTTAGCCTGCCCCGCTTCCGTGTCCTGCCGATCTTCCTCGGTGCCACATCCACGGGCGCAGGTCCAGGCAGCCGCGGTCCCTGGGCCCACAGGACGCGGTAGACCTAGTTCTGCCAGCCGATCCAGCGCCAGCGCTCCCAGCCACCAAACGAAGACAAAGCTAAGACGCAGACGTGGACAAAGACACTGCATGGACGGTACTGGGTGGTTCTGTGGGGCAGGACGGCGGGAACAGGAAAGTCAGCTCACTAGGATCTGCCAGGGCCCCAGTGAGCCTAGTCTTTTGGCCGAGTGGGGCAGCCGCTGATCAGATGTCCCTTCTGGCCACAGTAGAGGCATTGACCCGCCTTGAACCGGGCCTCCCGTTCGGCCGGACTAAGGCGCGTGCGCCCCAGCTGCATAGGCTCCTCCCCCGTCGTGGTCTGGGGCGCGGGGGGAGAAACGGCCACAGGGAAAGTGGGGCGAACAGGAGCAGGGGTCCTGTTAAGAGGGTTATATCTGCAGACAGATCGACCAGGAGAGAATAAGAATCATTCACGTTCTGATCAGCTGTCACAAAACTACATATGAAGCCGGTTTATGTGTTCAATTAAGAAAAAAGAAACACAGTTTAATTAAAAATCTGTATTGGCCAATCATCTGCAGTCCACGTTAGATGATTAAAATAGCTGAATAAATGTGACTGTAAATGTGAAAATGTCATGAAGCCCTTGCTTGGGAGTACAGAAGTAAGAATTTTGTTTAAATTGTTGTTAAAATGGTTCAGTATACAAAATATCAAGGTGGCATGTGTTTTAAAACTGTACACATTTGTGAGGCCAACCATCTAGGCAAACAAAACACAAAGGTGGGTAAAGTAAACGCAAGTTAAAGACACAAGTATTGCATGCAAGTCTGCAAGATCGTCATGCAAAGCCATATACTATGTACATTAGGTTCAGCAGGTACGTGGAAGAACGGGACCTCATTCCAGTGTGATATGGAAATATGTATAATAATGAGCAGTCTTACATTCTCCATCATCTAATGTAATTATCAGGGTTAGGTTATAGCATAAGAAAGTGGTTGAAATGCAGAAAAGTAATTTCAAGATAAAAAAGAATATCCATCTATTATCCGAAATGCTAATCATGCTCGCTGGAGCCTATCCCAGCAGTCATTGGGCGGCAGGCGGGGAGACACCCTGGACAGGCCGCCAGGCCATCACACACATACACACACACACACACACACACACACACACACCAGCAAAGCCAACTAACGACTCCCCACTATGCTTGTCACTACCCTATTCTTGCGTCTGTGTGTGGATTTCAGAGGCCTGAATTGTAAGATCATACCTGATCGTCATCTATTGCCACGATTCAAAGATCTCCAGGGCAGTTTGGGTGGCACAAAGGGTTCGTGAGTGCGGAATCCAGACACCTAACGCTTTCAGCACACCGTTGGGGTTCTATGACTGGATATGCATCCCATTTGGTCTAACCAATGCCCCGCGATGTTCCAAAGATGTATGGAGGGGGTGTTAGAGAGCGTTAGGGAGGAGTGCTGTGCTCTGTATCTGGATGATGTACTGTGTTACTCTAAAACCTTCGAGGAGCATGTTAACCACCTTCGCCAAGTCCCGAGTCAGATGAGAGATCATGGCATCAGACTGAGACCAGCTACATGCTAGCTCTTTAAAAGAGAGATTCTGTAGCAAATTCGGGGGGCAACCACAGGAACTGCCGCAGCCGGGACGCGAACCCGTATCTCTCGCACCGCGTGAGACATCGCTAACCGCTCAACTATAGGGTCCCACCCCTTAGCCCAGGGCTAACGTGTCTACTTATCCATGCACGTTACAATACGTTACATTGGCCGTCTTGTATCTAGTGAGGGGATTAGAATTGACCCTGAGCATCTGAAAACGGTAATGGCTCTCAAATAGAAGCTACCAAGCACAGTCGAGTAAGTCCAATCACTAGTTGAGTTTTTGAGCTATTACCGTTCCTTCATCCAAGACTTCTCTCGACTTGCAAGGCTCCTACAAACACTCACCTGACCACAGTTGTGAGAGTATCCAGTCTCAGACCAACCTTTGGACCAACCAGAGCCAAGGCCGCGCTAAGAAAGGGAGCAGGGGCAGCTCCATCTAAAAACACCTGTCATCTGGACTTCAGAGCACCAGATTGTGGTGTCCAGATTGGTGGATATGCTGGTTGATCCGCCCGATTTAGCATATCCAAACTTCTGTCTCCTATCTCCCATTCATACTGCACACCGGTGCATCCAATGAGGATCTAGGTGCAGTGCTATACCAACAGCAGGACAGTTAGCTACGTGTCTTCGGCTATGGGTCACGAACATTATCTCCAGCTGAGAAGAGTTACCACCTTCATTCAGGAAAACTTGAGTTCTTGACTCTTAAGTGGGCGATCTGTGAAAACTTATGAGATTACCTGTGTTACACACCAACTTTTACAGTGTATACAGATAATAACCCACTAACCTACATCCTGACCACAGAACTTGCAGACATTCACTTTGACATAATGTATTTTCCTGGCAAGATGAATGTGGATGCTGATACTCTGTCAAGGTATCCAGTTAAACTCCAAGATCACCTTGCGGAACACTCAGAGACGCCGTCACCTGGGGTTGTGTCCGCCGTAAGGCAGTACGAGACAAGGATGTGCTGTGGGTTTCTACACTACAACTTGACAGTGATGACATGGGTACGGTGCCTGCTGAGACTGTTTCTGCGTTCACCCCAGAGAACATCGGAGCAGCACAACAGAAAGAGCCAGCTATCAGTGACGTCATCTCCTTGAAACTAACTGACTGGACTCCTAAAGACAGAGAAAAGCAAGAGATGAGGAAACGGACACAAAACCTGCTCTATGAATGGAACAAGTTGGTGTTAGATGATGGGATTCTCTACAGCTCGACAGCTCCCTGATAAATTGAAATCTATTATGTTTAAGAGCTTGCAAAATGACATGGACCATGCAGGAGCAGATAAAATCATTCATCTTGCTCGTGAGAGATTTTATTGGCCCTACACGCAGCAAGAGATAAGAGGAGGACGTCATGAAAATGTGCTCCTGTATCAAGCAAAAACGCCCCAGTGTCCCACAGATAGCTCCAATGGGCACCATCAACTCCGGAGCGCCGTTTGAATTGGTCTGTACTATCGTCATCTCGAGCCGCGTCAAGGTGGATATGAATATATCCTCGTCCTGGTTGACCACTTTCCTCACTTTGCGCAGGCGTATCCAACATGGAATACTTCCGAGTGTGTACTTCTACAGCCCAATAGCTTGAGCATCTGACTGAGGAATACAATAGAGTACAGAGGCAGGAACCTCAGAATAAACTCAGCAGTCAACCTGAACACAACCCTCTGCCTCTGTCTTCTAATCTCAGTCAGGGGAGCCACATAATAAAAGTGCCGATAACTTCTGAGTCCTTCATCGCAGCACATTACTGCTGGAAGAAAAACTGAAAAATGTCTAACGTAACTGATGTCTAAAGTCCCTCTGACTTTTTTTTTAATCATTATTATCACTGATCTCCAAAGATCAATATCAAGAGGATGATCACTATGCCCGGCGGTCTGATCCGTTGCCTACCAACACGGGGATCGCTGGTTCGAATCCCCGTGTTATCCTCCGGCTTGGTCGGGCGTCTCTACAGACATACTTGGCCGTGTCTGCGGGTGGGAAGCCGGATGTGGGTATGTGTCCTGGTCGCCGCACTAGCGCCTCCTCTGGTCGTCGGGGGCGCCTGTTCGGGGGGGACTGGGGGGAATAGCGTGATCCTTCCACGCGCTACGTCCCCCTGGTGAAACTCCTCACTGTCAGGTGAAGAGAAGCGGCTGGTGACTCCACATGTATGGGAAGAGGCACGTGGTAGTCTGCAGCCCTCCCCGGATAAGCAGAGGGGGTGGAGCAGAGACCGGGATATATCTGAAAGTTACTGAATACATATTCTGTTTTGTTACATATATCTGAAAGTTACTGAATACATATTCTGTTTTGTTACATATATCTGAAAGTTACTGAATACATATTCTGTGTTGTTACATATATCTGAAAGTTACTGAATACATATTCTGTGTTGTTACATATATCTGAAAGTTACTGAATACATATTCTGTTTTGTTACATATATCTGAAAGTTACTGAATACATATTCTGTTTAGTTACATATATCTGAAAGTTACTGAATACATATTCTGTTTCGTTACATATATCTGAAAGTTACTGAATACATATTCTGTGTTGTTACATATATCTGAAAGTTACTGAATACATATTCTGTTTTGTTACATATATCTGAAAGTTACTGAATACATATTCTGTTTTGTTACATATATCTGAAAGTTACTGAATACATATTCTGTTTTGTTACATATATCTGAAAGTTACTGAATACATATTCTGTGTTGTTACATATATCTGAAAGTTACTGAATACATGTTCTGTTTCGTTACATATATCTGAAAGTTACTGAATACATATTCTGTTTTGTTACATATATCTGAAAGTTACTGCATAAGAATTCTGTTTTGTTAACTATCTCTAAGTTACAACTGAAAGCTCTTATTTTTGCCCCAAAGAGTGAATAAATGCTATAATGCAATTTAAAATGCAGTTTCTACTGTTTCTACCAAATTGCAACCCCCCTCCCCCAAGATCAGGTGGAGGGGTCCTCAGGGTAGATCAAAAATACGCAGGGGGTCCAAGACCCCAAAAAGGTTGAGAACCACTGGACTAAAGGGTCCGATCCGTTAGCCAACCGGCTGGCGAGCCTGCTCATTCATGCTCGTTACACTTGCTACATGATAAAGCAAACATGTAGTAGGTGTGACAGTACGAGTGCAGCATTATCTACTCTCATACTTTTATAGGTATATATGTTTTCACTTTGTAATTAGTATCCTTTTACATTTTATACATATTTAGCTTGTGATATCTAACCCTATACTTGATCTACCTTTCTCTGCTCTCGCTGTGCGTATGTGTACATGTAGGTTATGTGTGACCGAGAGCAACGTACAAGTCAAATCCCTGCACGTCTGTGATCTCGGTGGGTAAAAACACGATTTCAGAACCACAAGTCTCCCTTTTCTATGACCTCAAAAAGATTTCCAGGGGCATTTGATCAAATGTATCATTTTCCAGGGATTTTCTGTGGCTGGAAAACTTATCTATGAATTGCAGGTTTTCCGGGATGTGTGGGACCCCTGATACCGAGAGAGAATCCAGTCGTTTTCCCCCCGTTAAGGGAGAAGGAGCAAGCGCCTCATAAATGTTATGTAATGTATGAGAAGGCCTCGGTGGTCTGCTTTCCCCGCCATGCTTCTGAGAGTACTTGTAATCTGATTACTCAGGAGTCTTCGACAGCCACGATGCTTTACAGATACCGTTTTGATCACCAGATTACTGTGATCCCATGATATGCTGCTATTATCCCCCTTTAAGCACATGTAATCAGTTACTCCAACACAGCTACAGGCGTCAGGCTTCCTGTGCCATGTTGTGCTACGGAGGCCCTGCGGGGCCACGCTGCGTTTCACCGCCCAACCCAGAAGCCAAAGATGATTAAAATATCCCCCTAAATACTCCTGGAGAAACTGCTGAGCGGCTGAAAGTGCAGACTTTTAATGAAGCTTATGTCGGTGATGCCGCTAAACCCTTTGCACGTTCCCCAACAACATTTAAATAAAGTCACATAATCCACCGCCCGTTCTCTCTTTCTTCTCTTTCTCCTGCATCCACGTCCCTCTCAGCCATTCTTTCTCCATCACTGGGTCTGTTTCTCATCCTCACTGCTCCCCTTTAACTCCCTCTCTGTCACTCCCCCTCTCCCAGCTCCTCTTTACCTCTCTCTCTCTCTCTCTCTCTCCCTCTCCCAGCTCCTCTTTACCTCTCTCTCTCTCTCTCTCTCTCTCCCTCTCCCAGCTCCTCTTTACCTCTCTCTCTCTCCCTCTCTCTCTCTCTCTCTCTCTCTCTCTCTCTCCCTCTCCCAGCTCCTCTTTTCCTCTCTCTCTCTCCCTCTCCCCCCCCCAGCCCCCCTTTACCTCTCTCTCTCCCTCTCCCCGCTCGCCTTTTCCTCTCTCTCTCTCCCTCTCTCTCCCTCTCCCAGCTCCTCTTTACCTCTCTCTCCCCCTCTCCCAGCTCCTCTTTACCTCTCTCTCTCTCTCTATCTCTCCCTCTCCCAGCTCATCTTTACCTCTCTCTCTCAGCTCCTCTCTACCTCTCTCTCTCAGCTCGTCTTTACCTCTCTCTCTCTCTCTCTCTCTCTCTCTCTCTCTCTCTCTCTCTCTCTCTCTCTCTCTCTCTCTCTCTCTCCCTCTCTCCCTCTCCCTCTCTCTCTCTCTCTCTCTCTCGCTCTCTCTAGTGCATGCTGGGAGGTTGGGTGTGAGAGCATGAGTGAGGGTGGTGGATGTGAGATTGGCGCAGAGTTTGAATTGTTTGCTGTCTTTTTTCGGGTTTTCCCCTGTATTCTTCATCTATGTGCACGATCAAGTAGGCTTTCTTAATATGTTCTACTGAGTGTTCAGTGGTTTTGTCTTCTCCTGGATCTCCACCTTGTCGTGGTGGAGAAGATTGCATCTACTAATGATCCCAAGAGCTATGCTGTCCGGAGCTTGGCTCCTGGTAGGGTCACCCAAGGCGGATAGGTCAAGGGGGGGGGGGTCCAGACAAAGCGCGATCCAACAAAGACCTTAACGGCCGAACTGGCGGAAGACAATGCCAGTGAAGGCGAATGAAGGCTGCAACAGAGGGTGGTCCCCAATCATCTTGTTTCTCCATGCCATTGGACTCCGGCCACCCCCTGCCAAGGACTGTGTGGTGGTTGCAGGCAAATCAGCCCCTCCACGTAAAAAGCTGTCACGTGCAGGCGTCCTCCCACAAGGACCTAGAAGGAGTTAGAAGGAGTACAGTCAGACTCTACCCTGAGTGACCGCTGATGATGACGATGATAATGTCTGGTGGTTTTCAGGAGGAATGGCGTCCTCCAAGATGCCACCTCCGTCCATCCGTCATGGAGTATGGCTAGGCCCGCCGGAGCAGAGTGTGATGGTGGAAGAGGTTTTGTTGGATGTAGGGCAGCAAGTTGGACATGGCAATCTACTTTTTGCCTCCGGGATGAACCAGGCTGTGGTGGTGTTTTTGAAGGAGGAGAGGCGTGTCAGTGAGATGATTGAGAGTGGTGTAGTTATCAGGGGTATCTATGGCGCTGTCTCCTCTCGTCGGTTCCCTCTACGAGCATCACAGTGTCGGGCGTTTCGCCGGTAATCTCCTACGAGCTGGTGGAAAATGGGCTGCAGAGGTTTGGTAAATTCGCCAGTGCTTTCAAACCCGGCCGTCTCTGATGTGAAGTTCCGAAACCGAAACACGTTCAGTCTCTCGGGAGACTGGCGTTTATGTTTTTGGACTCTCTGACACAGAGCTCGGGGGGATTTCCTTTAGAGCGAAACACGGTAATGGCTCCTGTGTGGTGCGTATGCTAGTTCGGGCAGTTGAAATGTTTTGTGTGGCCATGTTGGCCGTAAGTGGTTTGCATCTTCACATAGGCAGCATGATGCTAACATCCCGCCCCCTGATAACGTATCCGAGGCGGGGAGAGGAGAGCAGAGTCAGTCGGAGGAACGGCCTGCTCCACCTGTTGTAGATGAGGAAATAGGCTCGGCCTGTGGACTCGGAGCCGGGGGCAGAGCCTGCAGAAACACTCGCCGTTGAACAGGTAGCAGCATCCAGCAGGTCGGCGGGGACTGCTGGTGTGTTCAGTGGTGCAGGAGAGAGTATGGAGGGCGGAGGTAGGCCTACTGAAGGGGATCCTGGAGAGGATCCCCTTCAGTAGGATCCCCTGTAGAGGAGATCGCCAGTAGCCAGGTAACAGGTGAGACTGAGGATACGGATTACGATTCGGAGTCCGATAGTGTGTCAGCATGGTCAAACGTCATACCGCACCACAGATCTGTATTCTCTGGAGGACTTTTTTTTGGGGGGGGGGGTTAAACTTTTGAGAAGTCAGTAAAAGTAAAAGATTATTTCAATAATACAGAAAAGTTCATCGGGTCTGTTGGTTATTTGCAGAAGCTGGTTGGTTTTGAGCAGCTTGATGAGAAAACGAATGTTTTCGCTTTAAGGAACATGTCACAGCCTTGAGAAAAGCAGCAAAGGGGGGGAAACTAAGACGGACAAAAGTTGTGAAATAAATTGTGATCGTGCATCACAGGGTGCTTTATTCTTTTTTTTTTGGTTCATGCCGCTTTGTTTCTTTCGCTAACTTTATCTTTTCTCTACCCATCTTGTGCAGGGGCTCAGGGTTGGATCTCTTAACATTAACAGTGGAAGGGACAGATGTAAGAGAGCTTTTGTGGCTGAGGTTGGGAAGCAGGAACAGATCGATGTGGTTTTTCTGCGGGAAATTCATAGTGGCCAAACTAATGAGGTAGATTGGGGCGAGGTGGGAGGGGTGATGTAAACTCAGGGAGGGAGCAGTGTTGCTAACTAAAAGAACCAATCCAAGGATTTTGTCATCTGTGGAGTTAGTTAAGGGGAGGTGTCTGATTGTAAGGGTAGAAACTGAAGGGTCCCTTTTCTGTTTGGCCGGTGTTTATGCCCCAATTCAGTGGCCTACCAGATTAGCCTTCCTCCATGTTTTGAGGGGTGGGCTGCAGAAGTGTGGTCAGGAGCAGCTGAGCATAGGTGGGTATTGGAACTGCACCATTGATTTCTCCATGGACAGGACAAGTGAGGAACCACACATTCTGGTCGCTCAGGCGGAATAGTTACTCAGTTGGATTTGCTAAATGCATGGAGGTTGAAACACCCCACTGCTGGACACTACGCGTGGGTCAGGGTGAGCAGTAACAGGAGGAGTGCAGTCAGGCTAGATAGGTCCTACATCAGTTGCATCCAGTCTAGTTAGTAGCTCCATTACTCCAGTTGGCTTTACTGATCGCCATCTCATCACTTATAGATTCGATCAGTTCTCCTGGGCAAAAAGCTAGGTCATGTTGGCATTTCAACAAGTTGCTACAGGATAGTGTTTTCCGTCAGAGCTTTGAACAGTTTTGGGTCTGCTGGTAAAGTAAAACAGCAAATTTTGATTCACTGAGGCAGTCGTGGGAAATGGGCAAGTCACAGATTTGTTTCTTGTCAGCAGTATAGCGCTCAACTGCTACGATTAAAGCAGCATTTCAGGAGCTGGAGGGCAGTATTAAGAACACTGAGTGTGCTATAAACAGTAATCCAGGCTTTTCTGCTGATGGCCTGCTGCAAGAAAAAAGGAATGGCGCTCAGGACTTCATGCAGGAGCGAGTGAAAGGAGCCTTCGTTAGGTCTCGTTTCCTCAACATCAAAGACACTGATGCTCCAAGCTCTTTCTACTTCAGTTTTGAGACTACTTGCCAGGACCAAGCTAATGACCTCCTTAAATCTCCACGGTGGCAGGGTGATGACTGATCCAAAGGAAATGAGGAGTCATGTTGTGGCTTTTTACTCCTCTCTCTTAGGAGCAGAGCGGTGGGATCAGGGCAGCTCTACAGAGCTGCTGGAGGGGCTTCCTCAATTCAGTGCTGAAGAAAAGGCAGACCTGGACAGAGACCTTAGCTTGAAGGAGCTGACTGTAGCTGTTGGTCAGATGGCTTCAGGGTGGGCTACGGGGATAGATGGGTTCACCACTGACTTTTATAAGCGTTTCTGGTGTTCTGTTGGACCTAACCTGCATGAAGTACCCTTGGACTGTTTCCATGCATGTCTGTTGTAAGAGGGCAGTTCTGTCCCATCCATCTATTGTCTTAACCATTTATCCTGCTCTCAGGGTCGTGGGGATGCTGGAGCCTATTCCAGCAGTCATTGGGCGGCAGGCAGGGAGACACCCTGGACAGGCCGCCAGGCCATCACACACACACACACACACACACACACACACACACACACACACACACACACACACACACACACACACACACACACACGCAGCAGCATCATTTCTATCACGTGTGCGGTTATTGTACAGTGGTTCCGAGTGTTTGGTGAAGGTTGGGGGAGGGTTGAGCCAGCCAATCCCTGTGCAGAGAGGGATAAGGCAGGGTCGTCCCATCTCAGGGCAGCTTTACAGTCTGGCTATTGAACCTCTGCTGTGCATGCTGGGAAGCCGTCTCAGCGGGCCTTCGCTGTCAGGCACACAACACAACCTGCCTTTGATAGTTTCTGTCTATCAATCAATCAATCGATCAATCAATCAGATTTTATTTGTATAGCACTTTTCATACAAACAAATGTAACACAAAGTGCTTCACACAATAAAACTATAACCCCCCCCCTCACAAAAAAATAAAAGTACAGGCAAATTTTGTAAAAGTTCAGACAAGTCTACGCGGATTATTGAAATGCGTTTGTCAGGGACCAGGGGATGTGGGGGCACTACAGCACAGTCTCGGCTTGTGTCAGACAGCGTCATCAGCAGAAATAACCTGGGCAAATGAATCGTGATCTCAAAAAGCAAATAGGGCAGACTGCTATTAGAGTGGCGGAGTCTGTATTTGAAGAAGGGGAAGATATGCTCGTGGATAATGAAATGACAGAGTGTCTATTACAGGAAGCCCGCGGAGGATAGACAGAACAAGTCAAAGGCAAAGAGGATTTCCAAAGGAAAGAAAAACAAAGCTTCCCTCCGGAGAACACAGAAGGAGTGGGAATTAAGTTCCACTCAACACACACAGATGCAGTTGGACACAAAGGAGCAATGCTTTCCTGAAAATCAGGAAGTTTTTACAGGCTACCAAGGGATAGGGGCAGTTAGGGTGCAACATTTACCTCCAGACTTGCAGCTTTTTATTGACTCAGTTCAATGTTTTGTGAAAAACATAGGAAATTTGGAAGAAAACCCAGCCACTGAGGATGCACAAGCCAGTGCATCCTTAGTGCCGGTCCCAAGCCCGGACAAATGGGGAGGGTTGCGTCAGGAAGGGCATCCGGCGTAAAATCTTTGCCAAATCAAATATGCGGATCATAAATAAGACTTACATACCGGATCGGTCGAGGCCCGGGTTACCAACGACCGCCATCGGTACTATTAACCAGCAGGGTGTCGGTGGAAACTATGCTACTGTTGGGCGAAGGAGAAGGAGAGGAGGAAAGCATGTCCAGAGGCAGCTAGAGAGGAGGAAGGGTAGGCATGTGGAGGTGATAGTTGGAACTTTGAATGTTGGCACTATGACTGGTAAAGGGAGAGAGCTGGCTGACATGATGGAAAGAAGAAAGGTAGGCATACTGTGTGTGCAAGAGACCAGGTGGAAGGGGAGTAAGGCCAGGAGTATCGGAGGTGGGTTCAAACTCTTCTACCATGGTGTGAATGGGAGGAGAAATGGGGTAGGGGTAATTCTGAAGGAAGAGTATGTCAAGGGCGTGCTGGAGGTGAAGAGAGTGTCAGACAGAGTGATGAGTATGAAGCTGGAAATTGAAGGTTTATTGCTGAATGTTATCAGCGCATATGCCCCGCAAGTTGGGTGTGAGATGGATGAAAAAGAAGAATTCTGGAATGAGTTGGACGACATGGTGGAGAGGGTACCCAAGGAGGAGAGAGTGGTGATTGGAGCGGACTTCAATGGACATGTTGGTGAAGGGAACAGAGGTGATGAGGAGGTGATGGGAAAGTATGGAGTCAAGAAGAGAAATGTGGAAGGACAGATGGTGGTCGATTTTGCGAAAAGGATGGAAATGGCTGTGGTGAATACATATTTCAAGAAGAGGGAGGAACACAGGGTGACGTACAAGAGTGGAGGAAAGTGCACACAGGTGGACTATATCTTATGTAGAAGGCACCATCTAAAAGGGATTGGAGACTGCAAGGTGGTGACAGGGGAGAGCGTAGCCAGGCAGCATCGGATGGTGGTCTGTAGGATGACTTTGGAGACCAAGAAGAGGAAGCGAGTGAAGACACAGCCGAAGATTAAATGGTGGAAGTTGAAGAAGGAAGACTGTTGTGTGGAGTTCAGGCAGGAGTTAAGACAGGCACTGGGTGGTAGTGAAGAGTTGCCAGATGGCTGGAAAGCCACTGCAGAAATAGTGAGGGAGACAGCTAGGAAGGTATTTGGTATGTCATCAGGACAGAGGAAGGAAGACAAGGAGACTTGGTGGTGGAATGAGGAAGTACAGCAAATTATACAGAGGAAAAGGTTGGCAAAGAAGAAGTGGGATAGTCAGAGAGATGAAGAAAGTAGACAGGAGTACAAGGAGATGCAGCGTAAAGCAAAGAGACAGGTGGCAAAGGCAAAGGAAAAGGCGTATGGTGAGTTGTATGACAGGTTAGACACTAAGGAAGGAGAAAAGGACTTGTACCGATTGGCTAGACAGAGGGACCAAGCTGCAAAGGATGTGCAGCAAGTTAGGGCGATCAAGGATAGAGATGGAAATGTGCTGACAAGCGAGGAGAGTGTGCTAAGAAGGTGGAAGGAATACTTTGAGGGGCTGATGAATGAAGAAAATGAGAGAGAGAGAAGGTTGGATGATGTAGGGATAGTGAATCAGGAAGTTCAGCGGATTAGCAAGGAGGAAGTGAGGGCAGCTATGAAGAGGATGAAGAATGGAAAGGCAGTTGGTCCTGATGACATACCTGTGGAGGCATGGAGATGTTTAGGAGAGATGGCAGTGGAGTTTCTAACTAGATTGTTTAACACAATCCTGGAAAGTGAGAGGATGCCTGAGGAGTGGAGAAGAAGCATACTGGTACCGATTTTCAAGAACAAGGGCGATGTGCAGAACTGTAACAACTACAGAGGTATAAAGTTGATCAGCCACAGCATGAAGATTTGGGAAAGAGTAATAGAAGCTAGGTTAAGAGGAGAGGTGACGATCAGCGAGCAGCAGTATGGTTTCATGCCACGAAAGAGCACCACAGATGCGATGTTTGCTTTGAAAATGTTGATTGAGAAGTATAGAGAAGGCCAGAAAGAGTTGCATTGTGTCTTTGTAGATTTAGAGAAAGCTTATGACAGAGTGCCGAGAGAGGAGGTGTGGTATTGTATGAGGAAGTCAGGAGTTGCAGAGAAGTATGTAGGAGTGGTGCAGGATACGTATGAGGGAAGTGTGACAATGGTGAGGTGTGTGGTTGGAATGACAGATGGGTTCAAGGTGGAGGCGGGATTACATCAAGGATCGGCTCTTAGCCCTTTCTTGTTTGCAATGGTGATGGACAGGTTGACGGACAAGATCAGGCAGGAGTCTCCATGGACGATGATGTTCGCGGATGACATTGTGATCTGTAGCGAGAGTAGGGTGCAGGTCGAGGAGAGCCTGGAGAGGTGGAGGTATGCACTAGAGAGAAGAGGAATGAAAGTCAGTAGGAGCAAGACGGAATACCTATGTGTGAATGAGAGAGAGGACAGTGGAATGGTCAGGATGCAAGGAGTGGAGGTGACAAAGGCATCTGAGTTTAAATACTTGGGGTCAACTGTCCAAAGTAACGGGGAGTGCAGTAGAGAGGTGAAAAAGAGAGTGCAGGCAGGTTGGAGTGGGTGGAGAAGTGTGTCAGGAGTGATTTGCGACAGAAGGGTACCAGCAAGAGTTAAAGGGAAAGTTTACAAGATGGTTGTGAGACCAGCTATGTTATATGGTTTGGAGACAGTGGCACTGACGAAAAGACAGGAGGCGGAGCTGGAGGTGGCAGAGTTGAAGATGCTAAGATTTTCACTGGGAGTAACGAAGAAGGACAGGATTAGGAACGATTATATTAGAGGGAGCGCTCAGGTTGGACGGTTTGGAGACAAAGCAAGAGAGGCAAGATTGAGATGGCTTGGACATGTGTGGAGGAGAGATGCTGAGTATATTGGGAGAAGGATGCTGAATATGGAGCTGCCAGGGAAGAGGAGAAGAGGAAGGCCAAAGAGGAGGTTTATGGATGTGGTGAGGGAAGACATGCAGGTGGCTGATGTGACAGAGGAAGACGCAGAAGACAGGAAGAAATGGAAACGGATGATCCGCTGTGGCGACCCCTAACGGGAGCAGCCGAAAGTAGTAGTAGTAGTAGTAGTAGATAGGAAATTTGGAAGAAAACGCGTTTACTGAAAAAAAAACTCTTTCAGACTGAAAAAACTTGTACAGAAAGTAAAAATGCAACTCCTCGGTGATGATGAAGACAAGTTTGGTTATTTTCCTCTTTTCGCTTGGTGAAGGTCTCATCTTGGCACAGCTCAGCTCAGTTCTCCTCATGTGGAATAGGAACTCTAAATGGAGCAAGAGATGACATGAAAAGAGCTGCTGTGTTTAAACTGATTGATTTTAAGAATACGGACGTTTTGCTTATGCAAGAAACACATAGCAGTCTAGATAATGAAACTGAATGGAAGAAGGACTGGACCGGAAAATGATTCTGTCATATATAAAATATTAGTGGTGGAGGTTGGGGTTCTTTTTTTTCTTTTTCTTTTTTCAAAATACTTTATGCCGTGTTCCCCCTGAAGTAGAGGAAGTAGTCTTTTTTTAAGTCAAAGGCCGGCTACTGAGAGTTAGGGCACAAAATGAAAATATAAAAATAGATGTTATTAATGTTTATTGTCCAACCCTTGTGCCCCGAAAGACTCGTTTTTATGGATGTGTTGTTTGATGTTATCAGTAAATGTGACAGTGAGGAGTATTTGAGGGAATGTTGACTGTACAGAAAATTGAAAGCTGGAAAGAAATCATCAGGAGCCACATCCTGCATCTGTCAGTAGGCTGCCACGTTTAATCAAACCATGTCAACTAAAAGCCTTTTGCAGAGCTTCTTATGAAAACCACAGGCAGTACACATGGACACGTTCAGGAGATAATGTGCATCCATGGCAAGGCCTGATTGGTTTTACTGTTTTAAACATCATTTTAATGTGTTTAACACTAGAACGACCCGAGATTTCACTCCTACCAAAAACGACCACGGGCGGTCCAAATGACCGCCGGTTTTTAAACTGTATATTGTGTCAAGATCGATACCCAGTTGAGATATTAATGCATTACATATGTTAGTATGTCTGTTACGAAACGACTGACACCAAAATCAACATTTTAACAATTATAATACTATTTTCAAACTGTTTAAACTTCAGAGAGACATGGTCGAACTTGTATAGCAAAATTGAAAAAGTGAAAATATTACCTGAAAAATAAAATATATTGTAGCGATTTCAGTAGGTAACCACAGGAACTGCCACAGCCGGGACGCGAACCCATATCTCCCATACCGCGGGAGGCGTCGCGAACCGCTCGACTAAAGGATCCGACCCCTTACACAATGGCTACCAAGCCTATTCATCCGTGATCGTTACATCGGCAGTAAATGATGCTGTTCTCCAGGTACTCCTCTCATACTACCTTCTAGCGGAAGTAGATTATGCTGCTGCATGTCTTCCCTGTTCTCCAGGTACTCCTCTCATACATCCCCTTGTCATCGCAGTCTTACGTGTCTTGGGCGCAGCTCATTTACCTGCAATAAAAACACACCCAAGATGCAACAGGAAGGCGGCGTACATACAGCGTCCGGCCTTCGCTCGGCTTTCCGGGGAGGATCAGCGGTTCGCTGGTCGCGGGAGAGCTGATTGACGTTCATACGGAGGCGCCATCTCCCCAAACATACTGGCACCGCTTTTAATTAGTCTCAGGGGCCGGAGAGAGACCCTCCAGCAGCGCCGCCATCTGAGAAGATCTCTCACGAGAGCGTAATTAAACTGAGCAGTCCTGAACGCCGTTTAGCTGAGCTGCTGGTCTGGCTGGGCGAGCCGCTGGTCTGGCTGGACGAGCCGCTGGTCTGGCTGGACGAGCCGCTGGTCTGGCTGGACGAGCCGCTGGTCTGGCTGGAGGAGCCGCTGGTCTGGCTGGGTGAGCCGCTGGTCTGGCTGGGTGAGCAGCCGGTCCGGCTGGACGAGCCGCCGGTCCGGCTGGAGGAGCCGCTGGTCCGGCTGGACGAGCCGCCGGTCCGGCTGGGCGAGCCGCCGGTCCGGCTGGACGAGCCGCCGGTCTGGCTGGGTGAGCCGCCGGTCTGGCTGGACGAGCCGCCGGTCTGGCTGGGTGAGTTGCCGGTCTGGCTGGACGAGCCGCTGGTCTGGCTGGACGAGCCGCCGGTCTGGCTGGGTGAGTTGCCGGTCTGGCTGGACGAGCCGCCGGTCTGGCTGGGTGAGTTGCCGGTCTGGCTGGACGAGCCGCTGGTCTGGCTGGACGAGCCGCTGGTCCGGCTGGACGAGCCGCTGGTCCGGCTGGGCGCCGAGCCGCTGGTCCGGCTGGACGAGCCGCCGGTCTGGCTGGGCGAGCCGCTGGTCCGGCTGGACGAGCCGCTGGTCCGGCTGGGCGCCGAGCCGCTGGTCCGGCTGGACGAGCCGCTGGTCTGGCTGGGCGAGCCGCTGGTCCGGCTGGACGAGCCGCTGATCCGGCTGGGCGAGCCGCTGCTGGAATGTATGAATAAGAATGAGGCGCGCGGCTGAGAGGGCGGGAAAAGAACAAGAGGGAATCGGCAAAAATAAAAAAAGCAATTTCCCCGCGCGGTGGCTGAATAAACAGAGGAGGTCAACAGAGTCCACACACACACACACACACACACACACACACACACACACACACACACACACACACACACACAAACACACACACACACACACACACACACACACACACACACACTAACATCCCACTCGTACACACTTGTCGAGCAGCCACCCACACACTCAGTAAAAGTGCTTAACCTCTGTGTGTGTTTGTGTGTGTATTTTGTGTTTGTGTGTGTATTTTGTGTGTGTGTGTGTGTGTGTGAGAGAGAGGGAGAGAGAGACTTCGGGTTAACGTGGGTGTGAGATTAGCATTGGATTTAAACACAACTGACACTTGTCTAGGAAGCATACAAACACACACATACAACACACAAACACACACACACACACACACACAAAACACACGACACACATACACAAGCACATGTCAATGTGTGTGTGTGTGTGTGTGTGTGTGTGTGACTTTGGTTTAACATGGGTGTGAGATTAGCACTAGATTTATACACAACTGACACTTGCCTAGGAAGCATACGAACACACACACACATTCATCACACAAACACACACACACATACACAACACACAAACACACAACATAAACACACACAACACACAAACGCATACACAACACACAAATACACACAAACATACACAAACACACACACATACACAACACACAAACACACACACAACACGCACGCACACACACGCACACACGCACAAACACACAACACACACACCACGTGTTTGTGTTCTCCCAGCCCTCCTACGTAGTGCTGCCAGCCATCTGAATAGTGAGTGTGGTGTCTTGTGGGTCTCCGGCGGACCACGTGGTGTGATGTAACCGGCCCGGTGCTGTGTGAGCTGGGCAGCGGGGCAGAGCGGGCCGGGGTCACCGGGGTTACCAAGTGGCTGCCTCTCATCCCAGATGTCTGGTTGAAGTAGACTACCCCCCCCTCCACCCATCGCCACGCTCCACCCTCATCTGCACTTCCCCGGACCGGCACCCGGGCTTCTCTCTAGTCCACCTCACTACACCGAATGATCTGTGACCTCTGAATAAAACTGACTGCCGAGGACTGACGTCATGCTGAGGTGTGACGGCGAGTCCTGACATTGCTATCCGCCCCACTCGGCGGTGCTGCCAGCTGCTACACCACACCGAGCACCACCCACGACAGCGGCGGGGAGTGGAATCACTTCATCAGGGCACAGCGTTTAGTGGGAGAAACGTTTCATCGTCATCTAAGTGACCTCTTCAGTCTCACCTGACTGCAGGTACCCCACCCTTATAAACAATACAGTGACTGCAGGTACCCCCACCCTTATAAACAATACAGTGACTTCAGGGACCCCCACCCTTATAAACAATACAGTGACTGCAGGGACCCCCACCCTTATAAACAATACAGTGACTGCAGGTACCCCACCCTTATGAACAATACAGTGGCTGCAGGTGTCCCCACCCTTATAAACAATACAGTGGCTGCAGGTACTCCACCCTTATGAACAATACAGTGGCTGCAGGTGTCCCCACCCTTATAAACAATACAGTGACTGCAGGTACCCCACCCTTATAAACAATACAGTGGCTGCAGGTACCCCACCCTTATAAACAATACAGTGACTGCAGGTACCCCCACCCTTATAAACAATACAGTGACTGCAGGTACCCCACCCTTATAAACAATACAGTGACCTCAGGTACCCCCACCCTTAGAAACAATACAGTGACTGCAGGTACCCCACCCTTGTGAACAATACAGTGACTGCAGGTACCCCCACCCTTATAAACAATACAGTGACTACACCTGTAGTCACTGTATTGTTTATAAGGGTGGGGACACCTGCAGTCAGTTGAGACTTAAGAGGTGGCTTAGATGAGTGATGAGGCGTTTCTGTTTTCAGATGAACTGATTCAACTTCCTGTGATTTTCTTACCTGGATTATTGAGCTTGCAGAAAGACACGTGGAGGACAGTGGTTACCGGTCACTGGGGGTCAGCCAGGATCCTGACCACTGCCAAGGCCTCTTGGCAGTGGTCAAGGCCACTTGATATTTTACAAGAATTAAATGCAACTGGTTTCCGGATGGGATTAGTGCTGCATTTACAGCTGCCATTGAAATGTGTCTTTCTGAGCAGAGGTGTGGACTTGGATCACACGACCGTGACTCGAGTCAGACTCGAGTCACAAATTCGATGACTTTAGACCTGACAACACGGAAGAAGACTTGCAACTCGACTTTGACTTTAACACCAATAACTCGTGACTTTTCTCGGACTTGGGCCTTTTGACAAAAGACTCGATACCTTCTCCAAGCCCAGAGACACGTGTGCTTTTAAAAAGCGTGCAGCCAATAAACTCTTTAAATCCACAATTACAGATCCACTTTAAATCAACCCGTAATAGATAAAAAAGCATTGACGATTTGCATAAATTTAGCATATTAAACCAAGACTTGAAACTCGAGCTTAGGACTTGGAACTTGACTTGGACTTGGAACTTGACTTGGACTTGGAACTTGACTTGGGACTTGTAAATCTTGTCTCGGGGCTTGAGTGCCAAGACTCGAGACTTGTGACTTGGAAAACGATGACTTGGTCCGACCTCTGAAATCCAGTTGCGCCGCCAGTGGTATGTTCCTGTGCAATACTTGATTCATCTCTCCGGATAAACCTGTGTGGAGTTAGCAAGAGATCCTGAGATGTTCGTTTATTCTTCTTTCTTCTGCAAGCCAGAGGGAGAACTTGGCATCAGCGGTCATCACAATACAGGACAAGGCATGAAACAGGGCTGTTCTATTTATCCATCGTAGTTAGACTACTATGTACATACGCCATACCAGCACCTCTGTTTTGCTCTTAAGACTACAAGGGTTTTTCATCCATTCAGCCACTTCTCGTGAGTCACCGGTCTGTTGAAGTCCATAGTGGTCTATTTCAGTGAGCCCTCGCAAAATGTCAAATCAAAGTATTCCATTACCCAGACTGCACCGCGTTGCTCTTCTTCCTCTCTTTCTTTCGGCTGCTCCCGTCAGGGGTTGCCGCGGCCATGTTACACAGCTCCAAAATCTCGTGCGCTCCTGCCTTAGCGATCATTTCCACAGAACCCCGTGACAATATGAAAGATTGGTTTTGTATTGAATCTTTATCTCAAGGGAGGCACGGTGGCGCAGTGGTTAGCGCGGTCGCCTCGGAGCAAGAAGGTCCTAGGTTCGAGCCCACGGGGTAGTCCAGCCTTGGGGGTCGTCCCGGGTCGGCCTATGTGTGGAGTTTGCATGTTCTCCCCGTGTCTGCGTGGGTTTCCTCCGGGGGCTCCGGTTTCCTCCCACAGTCCAAAGACATGTAGGTCAGGTGGATCGGCCGTACTGAATTATCCCTGTGCGTGCGTGTGTGCGTGTCTGCCGCCCAATGACTGCTGGGATAGGCTCCAGCATCCCCGCGACGCTGAGAGCAGGATAAGCAGTTCGTATAATGGATGGATGGATGTATCTTATTCATGTTATTAAATGCAAGGTTATCATCAGTACTGATGGCTGGACTGAATTCATTATTGACACTTTGCACTTCAAGTATAGTGGAGATTGCCTTTCGGCTTGTTAAATTTGTATCTATTTACATGATTGGAAAGATCACTACATGGATGAAGGGTCAAACATCCTAGGAACAAAGAAGGGGATTTTTGATGAGGAACGGGTAGGGGCAGTGCACGAACAATGAGATATTGCAAACCCAGCAGATCCCTGGAGGCAGGACTCATCAACGTACGCCTGCCTCTTGCATGGCATAACAATGAGCAGAAAGAAACACAAACTGTGTTTCTGAAAATGTCCCCCGCATATGCTAAATCCCATTTAGAAAGCTGGTTTTGCTTTGTTCCCCCCCCCCCCCCGGGTTGGGGATGAGTTGTTGCCTAAAGTGAAGGAGATCAAGTATTTCGGGGAGTGAGGGTGGGATGCATGGAGCGGGAGACTGACAGGTGGATTGGTGCAGCATCAGCAGTATTGCGGACGTTGTACCGGACCGGTGTGGTGAAGAGGGAGCTGGGCCGGGAGGCAAAGCTCTCAATGTACCAGTCAGTCTTCGTTCCAGCCCTCACCTATGGTCATGAGCTTTGGGTAGTGACCGAAAGGGTGAGATCGTGGGTACAAGCGGCTGAAATGAGTTTCCTCCGTAGGGTGTCTGGGCTCAGCCTTAGAGATAGAGTGAGGAGCTCGGACATCCGGAGGGAGCTCGGAGTAGAGCCGCTGCTGCTTCACGTCGAAAGGAGCCAGTTGAGGTGGTTCGGGCATCTGATCAGGATGCCTCCTGGGCGCCTTCCTTTGGAGGTTTTCCGAGCACGACCAACTGGGAGGAGACCCCGGGGTGGACCCAGAACTCGCTGGAGGGACTACATGTCCAATCTGTCCTGGGAACGCCTTGGGATCCCCCAGGAGGAACTGGAGGACGTTGCTGGGGAGATGCTGGAGTGCCCTCCTTAGCTAACTACCCCCGTGACCCGACCCCGGAGAAGCGGCTGATGATGATGAGATGAGATATTTTGTTTGTTTTGGTGGTCGAAATCTCAAGATTTCTTTACGTAAACGGTTTGACAAGTTGTAGTATATTATAACTGCCACCGTGTTTAATAAAAACCATTTGACTAAATGTGTTTGGATAACAATTTAATAAGCCGTACTGTGAAAAGACAAACCTTGCCCAGAAATACACTCAAAAAAAATGAAATGTTGGACTTACATAAAAGTGTTATGTGAAGTGGTCCCATTCATTTTTTTAAGTAACTCTAAGAAAGGTGGTTTATTCATACGTATGCAAGGCTTCGCTCATCAGTATGACTCAATATGACTCTCGTCCCGGCCATTCACTCTCAGCTGCAAACCGGCCCAGTGCATGGTGGAGGTCGCGTTCTGATGAAGCCAAGAAAACCACGTCATCTGTGAAGGGCGGAGATGCAATTCTCAGGTTCCCAAAGCGGACGCACTCCTCACCTTGGCTGCGCCTTGAGATCCTGTCCATTAATACCACAAACAGAATCGGAGACAATGGGCAACCCTGGCGGAGTCCAACACCCACCGAAAACGTGTTTTACTTCATACCAAGAATGCGGACACAGCTCTCACTTTGGTTATACAAGGACCGGATGGCTTGCAGCAACTGCCCCGGTATCCCATACTCCCGCAGTACCCCCCCCCCCCACAGACTGCCCCGTGGTACAGGGTTGTAGGCCTTCTCCAAGTCCACAAAACACATGTAGCCTGGCTGGTCAAACTCCCATGCCTCCCTCAGCACTTCCGCAAGGGTAAAGAGTTGGTCCGCTGTTCCACGGCCAGGACGGAATCCGCATCGTTCCTCCTGGATCCGAGGTTCGACAATTGACTCCTCTCCAGCACCAGGGAGGCTGAGCAGTGTGATGCCCCGATAATTGGAGCACATCCTCTGCAGTGGCACCCCCAAGGGGTGGCCAGGGGTGGCCACGGCCACCCTGATACTATCCCTGGCCCCCCCAGCCACGAGTCGCATATGCAGAATATGCTTCTGATTATGCATAATATGCTTCTGATTATGCATAATATGCTTCTATCTGATATCTTACATTAGGTGCTGTTCATTTAAATCAATAATGTATATTTTTCTTAACTCTCATATTGACAGTTTTCCACTATACAGTATACTACAACAGCATCATAGAATTCCCCAAATTCAGTCATGGCTTTTGGTTTTGGTGTGCCACCCCAAGATTTTCAGTGGCCCCATTTGCCCCCCCCCCTATGAAACATTTCTGGGGGCGCCACTGATCCTCTGCTCCCTTACTTACCTAACACCTCATGCTTACCCCTACCTAATTTTCTCCTTTACTTTGATGAATATTAATGCACAAGTAAAAGTTTGGAGCTCCAAGCAAGAACCTGAACCTGAACAGATGTGAACCCAAAGCCAAAATGACCCTTACCCATCCTGCTGCCAAAAAGCTGTGGAGGGAACGCCACATTCCCCAGCTACCAGCTGCCTTCTGACAGAGCAAACACTATTTTCTGCATCCGTTTTGGCGGCTGATCGATATGACAGGGTACGCTTAAGTAAAAACCTTTTTTTTATTCAACCAGATAAACAGCAATTACCGGCAACTGCAAAACGCCTTCTACTTCTATCTGTCCTCTCTCCTCCTCTCCTTTCAGTCTCTCCTCCTCCTCTCCTCCTCAACAGATGTTAAAGCCCATGCTTACAGGCACCTTTAACGCTAATTAGACAAGGAGAGAGAGCAAAATAAAGAGACAGAAGCTGCGACGTAAACATAAAGAACAGACAGATGAGAAAGGGAGGGAAACGAGCCGCAGACGAGAAATTGATTTGTGTGCGGAGTAAACAAACAAACAAACAAACAAACAAACAGCTCCACCAACAGCTGTTAAAGCTGCTTTAGCTTAATATATTTCTTTGCAATTTTGTACTACGTTTTCTGTATTCAATGTGCTGCTATTAAACGCAGTGACTGGAAATAAAGTCGGCATGTACATATATATATATATATATATATATATATATATATATATATGTGTGTGTGTGTGTGTGTGTGTGTGTGTTTGTGAATATATATATATATATATATATATATATATATATAACAGAAATCCATTGGCAGTATGTATGAGCGCATACATGGGTATACATGCTGCACACGTACTTGCAGGCATTGTGTGTATTCCTATGTGACAGTGTGCGTGTGAGTGTGCGCGCGAGCGTGTGCGTGCGAGCGTGTGCGTGTGAGAGTGGATGCGTGTTCGCATCCTGTTTCCGTGTGTTCGGGGATTAGATTGTTTTTCATGAGAACGAGGAAGAAGACTTAAGAAAGAGGCAGATGAATTGGCAGTGCTGTTGTCTGTGTGTGGGGGGATAATGAGAGACAGACAGACAGACAGACAGACAGACAGACAGAGAGAGAGAGACAGAGAGAGAGCGTGTGAGAGAGACAAGAGAGAGGGAGAGGGCGCAAGAGAGAGAGAAAGAGAGAAAGAGAGAGGGAGAGGCAGTGAGAGCGAAAGAGAGAACGAGAGAGAGGGAGAGATATAAGAGAGGAAGAGGGGGCGAGAGAGAGACGAGAGAGACAAAAGAGGGGGAGAAGGAGAGAGAGCGAGAGAGAGGGAGGAGAGAGGGAGAGGGCGCAAAAGAGAGAGACGAGAGAGGGGGAGAGAGAGAACGAGAGAGGGGGAGAGATATAAGAGAGAGGAAGAGGGGGCGAGAGAGACGAGAGAGACAGAAAGAGAGACAAAAGAGAGGGAGAAGGAGAGAGAGAGCGAGAGAGAGGGAGGAGAGAGAGAGCGAGAGAGGGAGAGCGTGTGAGAGAGACAAGAGAGAGACGAGAGAAGCAGAGAGAGAAAGAGAGAACGAGAGAGAGGGAGAGATATAAGAGAGAGGAAGAGGGGGCAAGAGACGAGAGAGACAGAAAGAGAGGGAGAAGGAGAGAGAGAGCGAGACAGAGAGAGGGGGAGGGAGGGAGGGATAGAGAGGGGGAGGGAGGGAAAGGGTGAAAAGAGCAAGCTGAAGTGAACAAGATGAGAGAGATAAAGCAGGAAAAGATAACCGAGGGACAGAAGCTCTAGTACTTCCATCCCCATTTTAGGGGAATTTTGTGGCGTCCAAGTGAAATGCTAATGAGATTCATTTCATTTGGGGGCGTCCGGGAGGCGTGCCGGTCTATTCCGTTGCCTACCAACACGGGGATCGCCGGTTCGAATCCCCACGTTACCTCCGGCTTGGTCGGGCGCCCCTACAGACACAATTGGCCGTGTCTGCAGGTGGGAAGCCAGATGTGGGTGTGTGTCCTGGTCGCTGCACTAGCGCCTCCTCTGGTCGGTCGGGGCGCATGTTCGGGGGGGCGGGGGGTGAATAGCGTGATCCTCCCACGCGCTACGTCCCTCTTGTGAAACTCCTCACTGTCAGGTGAAAAGAAGCGGCTGGTGACTCCACATGTATTGGAGGAGGCATGTGGTAGTCTGCAGCCCTCCCCGGATCGGCAGAGTGGGGTAATTGGCCGGGTACAATTGGGGGGGGGGGGGGTCCAAAAAAATGTTTTTTCATTTTGCTGGTTCTCAGCAAACAGACCTCTCTGTGTACAGGACACCAGCACACCATGTCGTCATAAACACCGCATGGATAAGTGTTGGCATGTACTTGAATCCCAGACAGCACCCGGATGTGGGCCACTTCAGGCAGTGATGCGGCACTGATGGTCTTCTTCTGGCCCTGACGAAATGGATGTGAGCCTGAAGTGGCCCACGTGTATAATAGCAAATATGGTGTTACGGCCCGCCCAGCCGTGCCCCCTCCCCAACGTGATCTCGCTGAGCGCGCGGCCAGGGAGCTGCGCGCTTGGCAACGGGAACGAGCCAGGCGCGCTCCCGCTCACAGCTGAAGCTTGTGGGCATCCCGCAATGCAGCTGATCCGCTCGTCAAGGCTGGGCTTGAGTTGGCTGGTCTCCCAGAGCTCAGTGCAAGTTCGTGCCGTAACTTCCTCGCAGGAGTGGTTGCTCTCCCCTCCCTGTGCAGCCCCTCCGAGTTCATCTCAGCCCTTGGTTGCTATTTTCTCTGTGGAGTTTCCCTGCGCTATCACTCTGCCGCGTTCCCAATTTGGATTACCAGTGAGTTTTCTTGGACTTCCTGTTTTCTGAGTTGCTCCTTGTCCTCCTGTGTTGACCTCCGTTCTGAACTATTTATAGACTACACGCCGGTTTTCGGCTAACTCTTCCTCTACCTGGTGTCGTGCGCTTGGGGTCCTCCACAAACCCTAACATATGGCCCAAATATGCCAAATCACACGTGGGCCTTTTCTGGCAAAGATGCGGTGCTCTGGGCAACACGTGATCTGCATGTGACCCTGAAGTGGCCCGTGTGGTAAATGGTGAATATGGCCCAAATATCACAAAACAAATATGGCCACCTTTGGCAAATATGTGGCACGTGCAGCATTGCTATGACCGCCCATGTGCCATCATTCCACGTGGTATGTGGGCCGGATGAACGTGTCGGGTGTGGGACGGGTCCGGGCCACAGCAGTTTTTCTAAGTGGGATGTTGATATTTCTCCCTCTCCTGTTCCTGTGCTGTGAGTTTTCAGAGGATCTGTCTCGGACCCCATACAGCGCCCCCTAATGGTGACATTGAATGAGTGTGTAGTGTGTTTGCACCATGTGGATTTGTGTGTGCATGAAGTTCCTGGACGTATATCGTACATTTGCAAGAATTTCCGAGTAAGCCGCCAACATCATCAGATTGACACATACCCCATAATGCATTGCATCCACATATCCGTGGAACTGATGCTGGGCTCCTCCCACAACACACCTCAGCCGCTAGTCGCCTACTACGAGGTATAACTGGCAGTCTGCAGAGGTAAAGACATATTTCTTCAAGAAGCCAAACGAAGGGCCTTTTATCAGGCTCACAATGACGAAGGACCCACAAAGCAGACTGACCCAGGTAGAACAAGTTCCAAAAAAGGTTTAATCAGGCGAAAAGGTCGGCACACGGGAACCAATCAGATCAGGCAGAGGTGTCATAAACGGCAGCCAAAAAGGCAGAGTCACAGAAAAACAGGTGTAAACTACTAATAAGACACGTTAGCCCCTAGCTAATGGGTCTGACCCTTTAGTCGAGGGGTTAGTGACGTCGCCTTGTGGTGCAGTACACCCCGTATCGAATCCCGCACCGGGCAAGAAATTAACCGGTTACATTGGTGGCAGCGGTGGGATCCGGAAGTGTGCAGATCCTCGGAAGTCTCTTCGGAGCGCGGGAATAACCAAGCGCGAGGGCGCGCTTCCGGGAGAGGGTGACGACTGTAAACTACTAATAAGACACGTTAGCCCCTAGCTAACGGGTCTGACCCTTTAGCCGAGCGGTTAGTGATGTCGCCTTGTGGTGCAGTACACCCCGTTTCGAATCCCGCACCGGGCAAGAAAATAACCGGTTACACAGGCAATGGTCAAAACACTCACTGGGAAGACAAGAAAATAACGCTGGACCGCTCACACGGGGGTAAAGACGAGCTGGCGACATGAGGGAGCCAACACATGGCTTAAATACACCACATGGGGGAGACAACGACCCACAGGTGGAACACATCAGGGCGGGACCGGTGATCACACCGGAGGGAAACTTGACCGGAAGAGACGTCTAGGATCCGGAGCGGGTCACGCCACCTTTAATATTGAGGAATATTTACAAGAAGTCAGAATATAAATGGATCCCTAACGACAGCAAGTCTACAAGAAAATGTGAGGCTAAGTCATCCCCACTGCAACAGAAGGGAAAGGCCACACCAGTTGTCGGCTGAGGCTGAAGGTTGTGGCATTGCCAACCAAGACTGCTCTTGTACTGGCAGGTAAGTTTAATAACCGCCTATGATCATGTAACGACCACGGATGACTAAGCCTCGCTAGCCCTTGGCTAACGGGTCGGACCCTTTTCCATCAGTGATGCTGGTCCCGCTAGATGTGACTGGGCAGGCTGGACATCGTCCTCAACTGAGTGGTGCAGACTTTGAGAAGGTATTACTTGATGAGCTTGTCTAAAATTCGAGAGTCTAACCTGAGTGTTGGTTCAACTCTGAGAGTGTACAAATGGATCCTTTTGGGTCCACTTTTACACTCTCAGAGTTGAACCAACACTCAGGACTTTACTGAGCACAACAGGCGGTGGTCTAGTCTAGTCCTTCGTGGTCATTACAATTCATTTGTATTGCTAAGCTTATTTCGGTTTGAGAGCGGCAGCCTCCATCCACGCCTTGTTGCAGGACCAGTTCAGTCCTGTTGCAGCTTGAGCTGGTACATACATGATATTTCCGCTCTTGAAAAAAAACTAAATCACCTCTTGGTTTTGTTCTACGAGTCAAGTGCTGTCTTATGGCAGCTCTCGTATGAATTCAATGATGCATCAGTAATTTACCCACAAGAACAATGCTGCTAATTGATTGCTATTGGTGTATTGCTTTGGCAGTACCTATCGTAAAACTGGAATGATATGGAGAAGATTAGCACGGCCCCTGCACAAGGATGACACGCAAATTCATGGAGCGTTCCTCGTTATTTGGGTCGGCACGGTGGCCCAGTGGTCAGCACTGTCGCCTCACAGCAAGACGGTCCTGGGTTCGAACCCACGGCCGTCCCAGGTCCTTTCTGTGTGGAGTTTGCACGTTCTCCCTGTGTCTGCGTGGGTTTCCCCCGGGTGCTCCGGTTTCCTCCCACCATCAAAAAGACACGCATGTTAGGGTTGATACTCCTGCCTGTGCCCCTGAGCAAGGCAATAGGAAGAAATAACTGGAGTTGGTCCCCGGGCGCTGCAGCTGCCTACTGCTCCTATACAATAGGATGGGTTAAATGCAGAGAACACAGTCATTGTAACCAAACAACTGCAAAATGACAAAATAAAGTGGCTTCCGTCTCATGAAATGGGTGGCTGGGCAACTCTATCGGTAATTTATGGTCACACTATCAACAGTTAGCACATCGAAAGCAATAGCCTCCTTTGTGAGTTAATTACTGCTTCAAAATCCACATTAGTGCTATCAAAAGATAGCATTTAGTGCTTAGGAAGAAAATGGTCAGTGGATTTTCCCCGTGTCAGTCACAGACCCTATTTGAGGCAACTGTCTTTTCAAATGGAAAAACAGAATGAGGTATGTGACATTGAACCGTCCGCCATCTTGTAGCTAATGTGTATTACTATCTCAGTGATGTCAGACTGACTCACTCCATTAGTTCCAGCGCACACATGGAGCAGATAATTAAGGGCACAACTGTCAAGGCCTATTCTTGCTAGAATTAGTCCAACATTAGTTTCTACTTCATTTTTCAACAATTAAAGTAAACTGCAGAGTGCCAACAAGCCTCATGAGGCATGATGGTAATTACCCATCCAATCACACATTCCAACAACAAAATGACACAATCATAAACACTCATTCAGCCAAAGCTCACAGGAAATAAAGAAAGGGAAAAAATGAATATTTCTTGATTACCTAGACCACAAATATTCTCCTGAGGAGAGTCAAAACAGAACCCGAAACAGACAAGGTATCCTCAACCCTTTGTGTTGACATCTCATTAATGAAACAATTAGGAGGTCTGACATCTCTCCCCAATCTCGTGGCAACTGTACTTGTATAACTTCCATGTACACCCGAGGCTGGGTGCAAACAACAGTATCTTGATTAACATTATCTGTGACTAAGTGAGACACACCGAGTCTGGATCAGGTAAGTGAGCTAAACTAACACGTTCTGGATCAGGTAATGAGCTAAACTAACACATTCTGGATCAAGTGAGTGAGCTACACTGGCAAGTTCCAAATCTGGTAAGTGAGCTAAACTAACAGGTTCCGGATCAGGTGAGTGAGCTAAACTAACAGGTTCTAGATCAGGTAAGTGAGCTAAACTAATGGGTTCCGAATCAGGTAAGTGAGCTAAGCTAACAGGTTCCGGATTAGGTGAATAAGCTACACTAACAGGTTCTGGATCAGGTAAGTGAGCTACACCAACAGGTTCTGGATCAGGTAAGTGAGCTATACTAACAGGTTCCGGATCAAGTAAGTGAGGTAATCTAACAGGTTCCGGATAAGGTGGGTGAGCTACACTAACAGGTTCCAGATCAGGTAAGTGAGCTAAACTAATGGGTTCCGAATCAGGTAAGTGAGCTAAGCTGACAGGTTCCGGATCAGGTAAGTAAGCTAAACTAACAGGTTCAGGATCAGGCAAATGAGCTAAACTAATG
>JAJHIY020002013.1:5000-91063 GCA_022114975.2 Lampris megalopsis | reverse complement strand
CACGACACGACGATGTTACAGAGAACTGCCCTTTGACAGAGCTACGCAGCTTAACGGCTATTCACCACAACCACAACCACAACAACCACAACAACAACCACAACGACCACAACGACGAGAAGAACGACGACAATTCATCGTCGTGACAAACCGGAAATTAACTGTCGGAAGTTGTCAGGTAACAGTTTGGTCCCGGGGGAATACACCCGCGCTACAGCAGCGGCGGCTCTGACAGCTTTACACTTTACACTTTATACCCGTCATGAAATCCTTGAAATGTAACTGGCAACTAAAACCAACTCGAGGGTCGCGCCCCAACCCGTGACAGACAGCTGGCCGTTTGCACTGAGTGACAACTGACAGTTGAGCAAATCCCGGGTTTGGTGCGGATTCTCGGGTAAAAAAAAAGGAAAAAAAGTACCCGCCAAATAAAGCCGGTCTGTGCTCAGCGAAGCGGCCTTGGGTGACTTACTGTGGAGACTCCTTAGTGACTCCTCCGCGGCGGCGGCGTGCTCCCGGCTCCTCCGCGGCGTGCTCCCGGCGACGGACGGCGACCCGCGCGTTAGTCTGTGCGCGCGTGCGAGTGCGCGCGTGCGCGTTGGCAGTTTGCCTCGTGGGCGGATCCCGATACACCTGCCGCAGAGCGCCCGTCTGACGCAGGTGAAAAGCGCTCGCCCCTTTTACCTGGTCTGCGATCTTTGCACGTGAGAAGGTGGGTGGGGGAAGTGGCGCGCACTGAAAACCATCCTCGTAAAAGTGTGGTTGTTTCTCACCCACCCACCCCCCTCCGCCCCCCCCCCCGCCCGCCCCCAACGTCATGAGAATAAAAAAAATTTCGTTGGTAATCCCACCTCGAAATTCTTCCCGTCTGACTCCCTCCTTCCCGATCGTCTCTCTTTCTGTGCCTGCCAAAAAATTTTAAAAAATTAAATAAATAAAATAACGGATGCTGTTTAGTGCTTTCACCATGTTTGGAAATCTTTCCTACCGGTCGCACAAAATGCAACTATTTCAGGAATGTTTGTTTGCCTTGGAGCGATTTCTTGCGTGTGCCACGCCAGTTTATTTCCACTCATAGCAAGGGGGACAACTTTAATATACATCCCAACCCAATAGAGTGATGGTATTTATTCCTATATTGCGGCAATCATTCAAAACTGTCATAGAAACTGTTGGGGAAAAAAAAACCCCCATCTGATATTCAGCCGAAAAGTGAGCAGGGGCGGTGCAGAGGGAGAGGGACAGAAAGCGAATGTGAGATTAAAAAGGAGACATTTTGTAACTTTTATGTGGGAAAATCCCAACACAACGTAGAGCCTGACAAATGACATTGGCCCGTGCTGTGTGTGTGTGTGTTTGTGTGCGTGTGTGTGCGTGTGAGTGTGTGTGTGTGTGTGTGAGAGAGAGAGAGAGAGAGAGAGAGAGAGAGAGAGAGAGAGAGAGAGAGAGAGAGCGCGCGAGAGAGAGAGAGAGAGAGAGAGAGAGCGAAAGAGAGAGAGAGAGAGAGAGAGAACAAGAGAGCGAGAGAGAGGGAGGGAGAGAGAGAGAGAGAGAGGGAGGGAGAAAGAGAGAGAGAGAGGGAGAGAGAGAGAGAGAGAGAGAGAGAGAGAGAGAGAGAGAGAGAGAGAGAGAGGGAGAGAGAGAGGGAGAGCGAGAGAGAGAGAGAGAGCGAGAGAGAGAGAGAGAGAGAGAGAGAGAGAGAGAGAGAGAGAGAGCGAGAGAGAGAGAGAGAGAGCGAGAGCGAGAGAGCGAGAGAGAGGGAGGGAGAGAGAGAGAGAGAGAGGGAGGGAGAAAGAGAGAGAGAGAGAGAGGGAGAGAGAGGGGGAGAGAGAGAGAGAGAGAGAGAGAGGGAGAGAGAGAGAGAGAGAGAGAGAGAGTTCTTGTATTTCTATCTTTGTGAGAACCCAGTTTTTCACCATCAGAGTGAGGACAGCTTTGCAGAGCGCGGACATTTTGTGCTGTCCTCACTCCTTTGAGGTTATATTTTAGGGTTAGGACTGAGGTAGAACTGGGATTAGGAAAAGATTCAATGAAGAGTTCTCACAAAGATATGAATACAAGAGCGTGTGCGTGCGCGTGTTAGGGGGTACGCCAAAATATCGATACGGGAATATACTGTATTACTTCCTCTTGCGATACGTTATCGATACACCGGCGCCAAATATCGATATTTCTTATTCAAATAAGCAGGCGCTCTAAACGGATTCCCCCATCAATTTGACTTTACCAGAGTCAGTACTTCACGACTTTGCTTGCTTGCTTGCTGGTTGTCCATCGTGCCCGACGATGACCATCTTCTTCTATTTGCGGGTCCTTTGAGGACTCAGATAGCAGAAGATACCTGCGCAGAGATGGTTTTTAAAGTGGCATGGGGGGTGCGCTTCTCCCAACGCCACATGACTTGATTGTAGAGGAGATGGGGGGGTCCCTAGATGACCGGCACCTCCACACAACTGCAGGGGGCTGCCGGAAATCCAGTTTTTCGGAAACCGCCTCGAAGCGTGCCGCCACAGCTTGCTTTTCTGTTGGGGTAAGCTCCCTTAGCCTTATGTCTTCCCAGACTCACCCACAAGGCAGCGGGGCAGTGGTTGATAGGTGCCAGGGCGTGTCCACCAGGGTGGGCCTGCACACCATATCTCTGGGGCCCACTGCTGCTCCGAGATCCCCTGCCAAGTTAGCCTGGAGCCGCAAGACCCCAGTTACCATGTGTGGCCACGGGGAGGCCTGGCAGGAGTCTTGGTGAAGGAGAGGCTATGTACTGGCAAGGGAAGGCTTACATGCTAGCATGCTTCCCTATTCGCCACAAAGGCTAGCCAGCGGCAGCAAGCTAAGGGCAGGAAGGACACAAGCGGGTTGGAAGAACACGTGCACCTTCCCTCCAACTACACACTGCTGCACTAGACGCATCACAACACCCACACACACTAAAAGGCTTACAGCACCTGGTGTTGCCAGGCGGTCTCCCATCCAAGTACTAACCAGACCCGACCCTGCTTAGCTTCCGAGATCGGACGAGATCGGGCGTTATCAGCGTGGTATGGCCATAAACTTCACGACTCCTCGTGGTGGCGCTCATCAAATAACTGGGGGGTAAATTTGCGGCGAAGAAGAAGAAGAAAAAGCCGAAGAAACTCGCGGGGAAAATGGCGGACAGCGTGACAAAGCGGAGGCGCCGTTATCGTTAAGTCCAAATTCTGGGCCCACTTCGGTTTGTACAATACTGATGGACAAACAACACTGATCAAGACGTGTCTTCGTTAACGTGAAGAACACGGGCAACGCCGCGGACATGCGTAGCCGCCATGTTCGTCATCCTGATCTCGCCGCGAAGAAAACGGCTAACGTGACCACAACCGGAAGTTAGCCGACATGCGTAGCCGCCATGTTCGTCATCCTGATCTCGCCGCGAAGAAAACGGCTAACGTGACCACAACCGGAAGTTAGCCTACTACAGCAAATATGGTGTGTAAAGCAACGCTTGCTTCGGGCCGCCAGTGTTACTGAGGCTGTCGTGGGTTAGTCTGTAAGGACCTTCGGCCTTACAGAGCAGTCGAAAGGGAAGGTTTTCACCGAACGCTTCAGACACTGGAACCGAGGCCTGACGTACCGAGTCGAAGACGTTTCACCGAGAACGCCACTCCAGCCTTGGGTGCAGAGGCCAACACGAAGGTGTGTGTTTTTTAATATGTGTTCATTAATTTTTTGAGATAAATTTGCATTGTTTGTATTAATTTTTCTGTAAAGTTAATTTACACAGATTACAAATATTTTAGTGAGGTGTAGTAGTATCATTTCTTTAAACATTTTAACCCCAGAACTGTTCTGCTTCCTGGCAGTTATTCCTTTTACCAGTTTGTGTCTGTTTTGCTTTGGAATGATGGCACACGTGGACATGGACAAGTTGCAGTCTGTGTGTGTGTGTGTGTGTGTGTGTGTGTGTGTGTGTGTGTGTGTGTGTGTGTGTGTGTGTGTGTGTGTGTGTGTTTGTTAAAGAGGCACTAAGCTAAGACTGTATGCACTTGGTTGTACATTGCTTCATTCCAGTTGTCAAATACTGTGAAACTGACACCACAGTATAGTGAATATACAATTCCTGCTTTCTGCCTTTTTAGGGGAAGCTTTTCTTCTTCAGTTACACAGATATGGTGATGTATCGTAGATGGTTGTCTTGCAATGTGTCGAGCATTGCAGAATCGCTGTATCGTGATACTATCGTTATTGTGGGCAACGTATCGTGATAGTATCGTATCATGAGTTACTCTGTGATTCCCACCCCTAATGTGCGCGTGTGTGTGTGTGTGTGTGTGTGTGTGTGTGTGTGTGTGTGTGTGTGTGTTTGTGTGTGTGTGAGAGAATATTTACATTTTGCAAAAGGAAATACGTGGAGTCTTTCACATAAGGAAAAGGAGCAGAAGAAGAGGAAATGTGCATGTTGAATGCAGAACAGAGAGCGATACATGCTAAAAACAAAGCAAAAAAAAAAAGTGTTTACTATTACTACTACTACTACAACAATTATTATGGAAACAATATAGTGTTTGGTCAGGTTTTATTAAAACATGAAGAATATTAATTTGGATTATCTTTTCTGTGTGCTCAAAGTGCACAGCCAAGCAAACCATACTGGTGTTGGACCAAAATCTGAGACTGTTGAAAATGGTGACATGCACACGGACACTTTCTGTGCGTTCAGGATCCTGGTTGTTTCAAATGGAAATGGGATTTGCAGTGTGAAAATGAACTACTGCGACTGCCACATGTCACCAAATCCACCAAAAAAAATATATATGAGGATATCAAGTATTAGCACTTTAAGATTAGGTAGTGTTAAAGTTTAGGGTTAAAGGTTATGTAGTGGTTAAGGTTAGAGTTATGGTTAGGTTGTAGTTATTGAGTGCTCTTATGATTTTGATCAAGGAAATCCAGTGGTCATCTTTGTCCAGTGAAAAGGCTTCCGAGAGAAGATCTCCAAAGGAGGAGCAACGCAAAAACACTCTTATGGGTAGTTCTCAAAAAATGTGTGAAAAAACAGACATGTGGTCATTTTGACAGGAAGATCAGCCCCACATTGAGCCCCTAACATGTCAGTTTTACATCTATGTCCTGTTAGTTTTTGTAAACCATGTTTTGAGTGACATTCACAGCTGTTTTACTATGGATATTTGTTCACATTCCTTATGTCTTCCTCTTCTTCTTTTCCCTGTTTCTCAGGGGTCGCCACAGCAGATCTGATAGTTTCCATGGGTACCCTGTGAGGGCACAGCACCGATGGCGGTCTTGTCAATCCGCATAATGATTTGGCAAAATTTTACTTCGGATGCCCTCCCTGACACAGCAGCTAACCCTATGGACGGGGGCACAGGTAAGGTGCTGGTTCACATTCCTCATGTAAATGTTCAAAATCTCACTACCACTGCTGGGATTAGGGTTTCCATTTCCTATGTAGCTCAGTAGGTAGGAGCAAGGCATTAACTTCTGTGTGCCTCTGCAGCCCATGTGGGTCTCTGAGGGGAGGTTGGAGGCTTAAAATGTTCAAGACAAATTTCCTCTGGGATTTAATAAAGCACGTCTTTTTCTTCTTCTCTGCCAAATTTATTCCCTCTTGGGCCCACCATAATAGTAAAAAAAACAAAACATGCACTCGCGCCACAGTTTAGTGCAGCTGTAACGTAGCTTCATACTGTAACTTACATGTGTAATTTATACACATACTGCTACGTTACATGCTAACACATCCTAATGTGTGGTCAGAAACAGACATATCAGTCAGCCATATCTCGACCTTTTTCGCCTGCCATCATGGTTAAAGCATGCAGAAAAGTTTATTGTCTTTATGTGGCATATTTTACGAATGCCTAGAAGGTGGATTGACGTTGAACATACCAGGCCGGTAGGTGTCTGCTGGTGAGTAATATGTTATGTCACCTGGTGTAGGAGGTGTGTATTGAATGGAGTGTGTTACAGTTGGGAGTGTCCCTATGATCCAACCTTTAGTCACTGACTCGTCTCTTAGCTGTGGTGGCATTCACAGGAAAACATGACTAGGAAAAAAAGAGATGATTTGCATGTATTTCTGAGTTTTGATATTGCGAAACATGTTTGATTGATCTCTTAAGGAGATGCTGGCGGTTAATTGCCGAGGGAATGTTTGTTCTGTTGTTTTTTTTTAAAATTTATCCCCCCCCCTTTTCTCCCTAATTGTATCTGGCCAATTACCCCACTCTTCCGAGCCATCCCGGTCGCTGCTCCACCCCCTCTGCTGATCTGGGGAGGGCTACAGACTACCACATGCCTCCTTCAATACACGTGGCGTTGCCAGCTGCTTCTTTTCACCTGACAGTGAGGAGTTTCACCAGGGGGACGTAGCGCGTGGGAGGCTCATGCTATTCCCCCCAGTTCCCCCTCCTCCCTGAACAAGCGCCCCAGCCGACCAGAGGAGGTGCTAGTGCAACGACCAGGACACATACCCACATCCGGTTTCCCACCCGCAGACACGGACAATTGTATCTGTAGGGACGCTCAACCAAGCCGGGGGTAACACGGGGATTCGAACCGGCGAGCCCTGTGTTGATAGTCTTCGTTCTGTTGTTTTGTTCGAACTGTCGTTCCTTCTTAAATATTGTTTTCTTTTGTCACTGAGAACATGGAATAAAACCCACTGTGCTCAAACAGATTATATGGAACAGTTGTTTGGGGCTTTAGCAGTCTGCTAGTTGTGTTTTTTCTCTTTCTTTCTTTCTTTCTTTCTATGTTCTGGTAAACGTGCAGCACTTGTAACCAATATACAAAAGGCATAGATAATATAGTATCATCTTTACTGTGGTTATGAAAACCTAGCTACTTCCATTTTTTTATATCTAAGAACATAACCATTGACCCAGTTATTCCAGTTAACAACAACCTTTCCAGCCGCTTTGGTATCACTGCTGTATTGTATGGTGTGAAGTGAAAACCAAGATGGAAAACAAAGGGTTGAAAAGACACCACGGTCAGCAGAGAGGTTTAATTTGATTTAGAGTTGAACCAAAAGTTATAAACAAGCACCATCCAAGAGGAGAGACTTTTTTTTTTTCTCCCCAATTGTACCTGGCCAATTACCCCACTCTTCCAAGCTGTCCTGGTTGTTGCTCCACCCCCTCTGCCGATCTGGAGGGGGGGTGGCTGCAGACTACCGCATGCCTTCTCTGATACATGTGGAGTCACCAGCTGCTTCTTTTCACCTGACAGCGAGGTGTTTCGCCAGGGGGACGTAGCGCGTGGGAGGATCACACCATCCCCCCAGTTCCCCCTCCCCCCTGACCAGGCACCCCAACCGACCAGAGGAGGCACTAGTGCAGCGACCAGGACACACACCCACCTCCAGCTTCCTACCCGCAGACGCTCCTCTCACTCACACACAGCAAACAAAAGACCTACAAGTCTGTCTGAGCTGACTCATTCTCCCCTCCTGTTGGAGATGGTGGAGCCTAGTGAGTGGCTCCACGTCCCCCTCCTGGACCAGGTTAACAGCCCCATCAGAACCGCGGTGCTGGGGCAGAGGCTGCTATTTTGAGTTACTTTTAAAACATTATTTGCCCATTATCTTTACGTTTTGACTTGCACTTTAATTTGTATTATTTAATTTATTTATTTTGTTTTTATTATGATTGATAATGCATTTACTTTCATTTGTATTATTTAATGTATTTATTTAGTTTTCATTATGATTGATGATGCATTTGATTAAACAAGTAGCTCCAAAACAAGTTCCAAATTCAAATGTTTCATGAGTCATTATTTTAATTCGCTATGGGATCATGTTATGTTAAGGCAGAGAGACACAGGGCGACATTCACAAGTGTGCAGACTTGAGCATGTGAGGTAAAACGTGCACTGGAGCCCGGAAGAGGATCCGCGCCCTCAGGAAGCAGAGATGGAGGGTGTGAAAGAAATAATCGTTAGATTAGTCGACTAATCGAAACAATAATCGACAGATTAGTCGACTACCAAAATAATCGTTAGTTGCAGCCCGACCGCAGACACGGCCAATTGTGTCTGCAGGGACGCCCGACCAAGCCAGAGGTAACACGGGGATTTGAACCGGCGAGCCCCATGTTGGTAGACAATGGAATAGACCGCTACACTACCTGGACACCCCAAGAGGAGAGATTTTAGCCGAAACCCCCTTTATCGCTTTTCCTTGGCTCTTACCGTCTTTTATAAGGACTATTCTTACTTTGGTTATATGAATTTTGTAGGGCCGATTAGCCCCTGACCTTTGACCTCCGCACTACTGGTTGTTTGTTATTGCTGCTAATTTAAGAGTGAGGTTTATAGTTATTATAAGTCAGTCTAGATAACAGCATCAGATACATGTGCGCAAAAGCAGACAAAAAGCATAAGGAAACCAAATACAGAGCAAAAGTAGAGAGAATAAACATAACAACTCCAGTGTGCCGCATGACGACAATAATATATCTATTCTGAGTAAATACACAACACTAACAGAACGGACAATCACAATAGGGGAACATTAAAGGCAAGATGTCCACATCAGAGTCCAGGTGAGGAGAGATTGTATGACAAAATCATTGAAAATGGATAGGATGTATTATACCTAGGGGGTAAGATTAAATTAGATTAGATTATGAAGAAGGCTTCTGGTTTTCATAAACCGATATCGTTGTTTATACGGGTGTTTGTTTGGGTCGGTAGGGTTGGTGGTGGTCTTCACTTCCGTTGATGAGCTGATTTATTTTTCCTTTGATAGGTCATCTATATGACATCATGAACAATATGGTGGGTGGATTTTTAAAGAAAATTAAAAAAAGAAAATAGATTTGCATTCTAAGGGGCTGTTCATGTGTCGCATCTTTTGTGCGCATGAATTCACTATTGTCATTGGAGACGCGTGGCAAGCGCGCTCAAAACCGAAAGCGAGGCTGCTGCAGCGCGTATTTGTTGCGTGCTTGTTTTTTTTTGGGCACGTTCGCGGCACACTGACATGGAAAAATCTCAACTTTTTCGGCTCGCCACATTGGTGTCAGAAGTGGTTTTTCGCTGAAGAATTGAGAGGGAGATCCAGAGACTGGACCGGGATATTGAGCAGAACCATTGGCATGTGGAAAACCTGGCTGGCAAAAGACGGAGCCCACCAGAGATGGAAGTTTTGCAGCCCATGGCTCCAGTGCACCAAGGCCCCACTGCCCCCTAGAGGCCAGGAGGGCCAATACAGGGAAATACCTGCTGCCTGCCGCTGCGTGTAGAACACCAGCCAAGCTTCCCAAGTACAACACCAGCCAAGCTTCCCAAGTACAACAGGATGACACAGCTAGAGCCGTACCTTTCGCAAGTCCAATTAACGGCATGGCACAGCGGACGGAGCAACAAAGAGGCTGCCATCCACCTGGCATCCACCTGGCTCTGGCGTTGGAGGGAAAGGTGCTTCTCAACCTAACCTCAGCAGAGCAGTCGGACTTCCAGGTCTTGACCATGGCGTTGGAGAGGCGAGTCGGGCAATTACTCTTCACTGAACAGAGCAGGGAGCAGCCAGCACTTCATAAAGTTATGTATGTATTGGTTATTGGTTACATATTATTACTTTTATTATTGTTGATGATAATAATAACAATTAAGTCAATATAGCTCAAGCAATGTACAGTAAGCACTATAATGATATGTCTCATTCCATTGTTGTCTTTTTATTAACTGTCTGCTGTTTTTTTTATCAACAAATATAAATAATAAAAGCTGACCACTTGTGTACTAAAAATGTTATACATATCAAAATGCCAGAGCAAATTTACAAATCAAGGACTATAAATGTTTTTAATATTTCACACAAGTGTTTATTTGATATTTCATAAGCGTATGAATCAAAAACCTTTCTAAATCACCTGAAATTATCAGAATATACCAAAACAGCCCCAGAATCCTGGAAAATTATACTTCATATCATCTCATCTCATCATCAGCCGCTTCTCCGGGCTCAGGTTATGGTGGCAGCAAGCCAAGTATGGCACTCCAGACGTCCCTCTCCCCAGCAAAGCCCCCCAGCTCCTCCTGGGGGATCCCAAGGCGTTCCCAGGCCAGATTGGATATGTAGTCCCTCTAGCGAGTTCTGGGTCTACCCTGGGGTCTCCCCTCCAGTTGTCCTTTGGAGGTTTTCCGGGCATGTCCTGGAAAATATCCAGCTTGTAATATCAGAAATAACTAAGAAACCAAGCCCTGGTTTATGACAGGCCTGGGGGAAAAAAATCATACTGGAAAACATTCAACCAAGACAAAGAGCAGAAGAGTTCAGGTGAAGTTTTACAAGGTGGGCGGGTCGTCCTGCAGTTCTCAGTGTTTCATTATATTATAAAGTATTTTGGTGTGGCTGTTGGACACCCACGTTGCTTCATTGTGGTCTGTGTCATGTTTTTCTGGCTTACATCAACAAAGAGACCAGCGGCTGGTTCCACAGAGATATATGTAGACTTTGACTATGACTTAGAATCAGAATCAGAATCAGAAACACTTAATTTGTCATTTCTTTTCATGCACTTGCGCACATGAAATGAAATGAAACATAGTTTCCCTCAGCCCACAGCAGTGCAACACAAAGACAAAAACACATCCAAAAACTGCAAAAACCATATGCAAACTAACACATTTAAATAAACAAGAACAAAAGAAAAAATCACTGTCCAGGAGAACTAATGCCAGCCAGGATGACAGTTGGAACTGCCAGTGTGCATGGGCTAGCAGTTAGCTTAGCCTGCCCCGCTTCCACGTCCTGTCAGACCGACCTCAGTGTTTCCTCTTTGGGTGCAGCTCTGGTCAGGGCGGTGGTTCTTGGGCCCAAAGGATGCAGCAGACCAAGCTCCCTCAGCCGATCCAATGCCAGCTCTCCCAGCCAGACACCTTCGACACACCTCCCCGCACTCCACATGATGACACTAAAAACACAGTCAAGGCTAGGCGAGGCCGCCACCAGACTGCTGTCGGTGTTATTGGAACTTCCGGTCTGCATGGGCTAGCAGTTAGCTTAGTCTGCTCCGCTTCTGCATCCTGTCAGACCGCACTCGGTGTTACTACCTCTTCGGGTCCAGCTCCAGGCAGGGCTGTGGTCCCTGGGCCCACAGGACGCAGCAGACCAAACTCGCCCAGCCGTTCCAGCGCCAGCTCTCCCAGCCATCAAACGAGGACAAAACTTACACGCAGATGTGGACAAAGAAACTGCATGGATAGTACAGGGTGAGGCCGCTGCAAACGTGAATTTGTGCCGCCATCTTCCCACGCCGTAATCAGCATCTCTTATTTGTATTGCTTACTTGCTGGTTGTCCATCGTGCCCGATGATGACCATCTTCTTCTATTTGTGGGTCCTTTGAGGACTCAGATAGCAAAAGATACCTGCGCAGAGATGGTTTTTAAAGTGGCATGGGGGGTGCGCTTCTCCCAACGCCACATGACTTGATTGTAGAGGAGATGGTTCCGATGGCAAGGGGGATCCCTAGACGACCGGCACCTCCACACAACTGCAGGGGGCTGCCGGAAATCCAGTTTTTCGGAAACCGCCTCGAAGCGTGCCGCCACAGCTTGCTTTTCTGTTGGGTTAAGCTCCCTTAGCCTTATGTCTTCCAGACTCACCCACAAGGCAGCGGGGCAGTGGTTGATAGGTGCCAGGGTGTGTCCACCAGGGTGGGCCTGCACACCGTATCTCTGGGGCCCACTGCTGCTCTGAGATCCCCTGCCAAGTTAGCCTGGGGCCGCAAGATCCCAGTTACCATGTGTGGCCACGGGGAGGCCTGGCAGGAGTCTTGGTGAAGGAGAGGCTATGTACTGGCAAGGGAAGGGTTACACGCTAGGATGCTTCCCTATTCGCCACAAAGGCTAGCCAGCGGCAGCAAGCTAAGGGCAGGAAGGACACAAGCGGGTTGGAAGAACACGTGCACCTTCCCTCCAACTACACACTGCTGCACTAGACGCATCACAACACTCTGTGTGTATGTACACACACACACACACTATTTGTATTACTATATAGGAATTTAACATGGTGCACATTCCTCGCTAGAAATGTTATCAAAATGCATTTCAATACTGAAACTATCTTAACAGATTGCATTTTCCACTGAGAATAAAAGGAATGTCAGCCATTTTTGTTTTTGCAGAAAAAAATGAAACTTGACTGTCACGTGACATGGACGCAGGCCAATAGAAAAGAATAGGCCAAAACAAAAACCCAAAACTGGCATCTCACGCCTAGGCGAGGCAAAATGTGACACTGGCACGGTATCTTCTAGTGCGGCGTTTCCCAACCCAGTCCTCAAGGACCCCCCTATCCTGCAGATTTTCTTTGCAACCCAGAATAGGTACCTGTTTGTAGTTATTCAACCAATCAGCAATGAATTATGTCAGATTTTGCACACCTGGCGTAATTAAGTGCTATGAGACGATTGGTTGAAAATCTGCAGAATGGGGGTGCTTGAGGACTGGGTTGGGAAACACTGCTGTAGTGGACTGGCGTGTGTATTACACTCTTTGGCGTGATACTGGGTCGGTATACACCAGGGGTGGCTAACCATGTGCCATGGAGAGCCATGTGTATGCAGGTTTTCATTCCAGCCGGACTCCACACCAGGTGATTTCACTGATTAGCAACCCTTCAACCAAAGAGGAAGAATGTATCAGTGAAATCACCTGGTGTGGAGCTGGGTTGGAATGAAAACCTGCATACACATGGCTCTCCATGGCACATGGTTAGCCACCCCTGGTATACACCAATCAGCCATAACATTAAAACAGATGACAGGTGAAGTGAGTAACATTGATTATCTCGTTACAACCTACAGAAGAACTACTGTAGCTCCAATTGCTGAAAAAGTTAATGCTGGCTACAGTCAGGTGTCAGAACACACAGTGCATCACAGCTTGCTGTGTGTGGGGCTGTATAGCCGCAGACCAGTCAGAGTGCCCATGATGACCCCTGTCCACCACCGAAAGGGCCTAAAATGGGCACGTGTGCATCAGAACTGGACCATGGGGCAATGGAAGAAGGTGGCCTGGTCTGATGAATCATGTTTTCTTTCACATCATGTGGATGGCTGGGTGCATGTGTGTCATTTACCTGGAGAAGAGATGGCACCAGGATGCACTATGAGCTATGGGTAGAAGGCAAGCCAGCGGAGGCAGTATGATGCTCTGGGCAATGTTCTGCTGGGAAACCTTGGGTCCTGGCTTTCATGTGGATGTTACTTTCACACGTACCACCTACCTAAACATCGTTGCAGACCAGGTACACCCCTTCATGACAACAGTATTCCCTGATGTCAGTGGCCTCTTTCAGTGAGATAATGCACCCTGCCACACTGCAACAGTTGTTCAGGGATGGTTTGAGGAACATGACAAAGAGTTCAAGGTGCTGCCTTGGCCTCCAAATTCTCCAGATCTCAATCCGATTGAGAATCTGTGGTTTGTGCTGGAAAAAACAAGTCCGATCCATGGAGGCCCCACCTCACAACTTACAGGACTTAAAGGTGCCACATCTCAGAGGACACCTTCAGAGGTCTTGGGGAGTCCATACCTCAGTGAGTCAGAGCTGTTTTGGTGGCACAAGGGGGCCCTACACAATATTAAGGCAGGTGGTTTTTATGTTTTGGTTGATTGGTGTATTTTACTTCAGGTGTCAGTGAAGGGTTTTGCTAGAGGCATCAGTGAAGGCATTGCAGATGAAACTGTTATGACTCAAAATGAAGTCATGCGATCTGTTGTTTTTACATGAGCAGAAAACTTGCTGCATCAGCAAGGTATGAGCGATAATCCGTTCAGACTAAAGATCTGGCTCTTTTTGACGCATGTTGCAGCTCCTGAATGTGCCCTGGCTTGTAGAAGTGAACCTGTTACCTCAACTATCCAATTTAAACTGATGAGCAGTCCACCCCAAACCACCCAGGACACATGAGAAACAGTCAGTCAAAGTTCATAGCCAGTGCTTGGTAAACCTACCGTAGCACCTGCCTGCCTGCCTGCGCCTGCCTGTCTGCCTGTCTGTCGATAGATGGTAGAGACATATGCACATAGGCCTATGTCATGTGTCAGGGTCTCAAGTGGTATTGTGTGCTTCAGACCAAAGTCATAAGGAAAATATTCACGCACACACACACACACACACACATTATTGAGCATGTATCAAGACATTATCACAAATAAAAAAAAAACGATAGTAGAGAATCCAAAGGAATTGAATCGAGTGCAACTGGACTTGGTATGTATCCGTTACGTTTCACCTCTCATCCAAGAGGCTTCATCAGTTCGTGCCTTTCTGACTAGACCAAGTTAGTCTCACTGGCTGGTGATGAAACCCAGATATTTATCCTCTTTGGAGTTATTATCAGAGATATTGATGTGCATGGTTCTTTGTGATCCGATGTTAAGCAGCGACGGTCGTTGGTTGTGTTAGTTTCGACTTCGTTAGTGCTCCATTCAGTGGTCATGAGTCGTTGGAGCCGTTAGAGACCGACTGTGTTCTTGGAGGCTAGGCTTCTTGAGTCTCCTGGGTAGAGATGAAAGGACGGCATTGTAAGTGGGAGATAGGTGGTGTCGCAGACCTCCTCCTCCTCAGTCGGTCACTAACGGCGACCCCTAATGGGAGCAGTCGAAAGTAGTAGTAGTAGTAGTAGTAGTAGTAGTAGTAGTAGTAGTAGTAGTAGAAGAGATATTTGATTCGGCAAAGGGTTTTCGCCAGCTGCCCTTCCTGACACAACCCTCCTCATTTATCCGGGCTTGGGACCGGCACTAAGAATGCACTGGCTTGTGCATCCCCAGTGGCGGGTTGCGGTATTATCTTTACTATGGTTGTGTTATTCTGCAGGACATTCCACATTCAAGTTTAATAGCTAATGCAGATGTAGAATTATGTATATGAGGTACAGCTTGATGTAGTTTATGATGTAGATCCATCTTAGGGTAGAATGTCACCTGTTTGCTGTGTCTTTTTGGAGTGGATTTTTGCCACTGAAGTAAAATAAACTTATAATAAACCCAGTTTATTGTAGCTCGGTGGTTGGAACAGCCCTCTAACTCCTCATACAGGTATGTGCACATATATTTGGTCAGTAAAGAGGCTTTTCTTTCTCTCCTGCAAATATAAATAAATAAATAAAATAAAATAAAAGCAAGAGGCAGTGGAAGCGCTCCGTTATAAAAATGGCACATTTATTGCTACAGAACGGTCATGAACATGAATCTCATTGAATCACTACAAGATGAGAACCAACAGGCGATGGCCGACTGTTGGGCTGGTACAAGGAAGGGTAAACCTCGCCACGAAAAAAACCTGTTCCCCAACACTTTTACTAATCTGGAAAAAATGTATTAATAACAGCAACAATAACAACAATAACAACAACAGCAATAATAATAATAATAATTATAATTATATAACATGAAAACAAAAAAGTAGTAAAGAATACCAATATAACCGGAAATAATTAAGAAAACTGAAGTGTAAAAACAAATAATAAAGAAAAAAAAAGAATACACGCACCAAAAAAAAAAAATACAACAAAATAAAGACTGGAGGCACTCAGCCACACACTGGAAAGAAAGTGTAACTGTTGATTTTTTTATGAATATTATTTTCATGAATATTTTCCTTTATGAATATCATCAACTGTTGCAGGCTGGGATGGGACCTCCCTCACTATGGCCACTAACCATGACCCATCACACAGGAATCCTCACAGGCTCGTCTCCGGTACAACACGGCTAAAATAACATCTTTAAATATAGTAAAATAAAGTAACAAACTTTTTTTTTTTAAATTTTATTCACTTTCGAATGGTTCCAAAAATCTACAAAGTGGAATATTCAGCTTTCATAATCGAACTTTTATTTGTTCTATTTTTACTTTTTCAATATTCCTGGTATAAAAGGATTGCCCCTGCAAAAAAGTAAGCCAAATATATTTTAGTTTTTATTAATTGTGTTCTTATTTTGCTCCTATATGGTGCACTAAGTCTATTCCATAGCAAAAGAGCACTAGACAAAGAAAGCTTTAACAAAAAGCCCAGGCACTGGTACAGGGTAATTCTGCTTTATGTATTTTTTTTTCCATCTCTTCACTGAATTGCATCACAAGGAACAAGAAGAATGAAAAAGGCCACAGTTCATATATTTTCACCATTACATAATGATCATAATACTCTGGAATGAAACATGTGTTAGAAACCACTACACAAATATGTCTCAGAAATAATACTTACAGAGAGGAAATGGCCGCAACGGTAGACTGAATAAGCAGGCTTACTGTATTGCATGAGTCACCGTAGTTGTTAAGTTCTATAGAAACATACCGTAGTTATCATCTTATCATAGTATCGGTCAGCTGTGTAGTTTGTGCTTGTTCGTGACGCTGACATGAACTACCGCATTACTCTTACTTATATATATATTTTTTGAACCTCTGTTTGTTTTGTTTTTTTCATGTACTAGTGTGCACAAATGGTCCAGGGATTGCCCAGTCACTCCAACGATACTGTATTTTTTGCGACACTCTTGCCCAGTACCAGCTGGTTGGTACTTTGGACAAGGTATGTTTCTGGCATGCGTCCATCCTCAGATTATTTCAAAATATGGATGGATGTGAAGTCATGCATCCAGAGACCAAATGTTAGATAGGTCCCAGTGCACATCATGTGTCATGACAGGCTGTTTTACTGACAGGTCGATACTTCGGTTTACTTTAGTTTGGAACAAAAAAATAATTAAAAAATAAAAGGGAATTTTTTATTATTTTTAATCTGAATTCAAAACTCAGAATGTCTCCCCTTTCAATGTTTTACGGCACGACTCAACGAGTTACTTCTACGTTAAGCCCGCCTGGTGCAAGTGGACCAATTCCAAAATTTTTGCTAAAATTTTGTAGCATGTTGCACAGGTCGGATATGTGCTATGACCGTGTAACCAGAAAAAGTGGCATATAAAAAGATATTTTCATATCTGATTTAGACCATATTCATGTGTATATGGAAATAAATTGCACAGGAGTCTGATATCTGCTGATGCAGCTCACGTGTAACCATGCAGATCGGATTTGTTTTAGCTCGTTGTGAATCGCATGTCATTCCAAATGTGACGCCGTCTCTCTCTCGTTGTAGTTTTAATGACTTGGTGTTCGTGCCACTAACCGATCCGTACTGCAAACCCCGATTTGTGCTAACCTCTGTGTTAACCCAACCCTAACCTTAGTCACACTGCCCTTGCGCCGGCGCAAGCCAACAATAACAACATGGCACAGGCGTAGAACAAATGGGGTTTCCGCTACGGATCGGGCAGTTACGGGTCACATGCGGTTGTTTACTTCCTTGTCGGTGATCAAACTCTTGCTTCAGCCGACACATGCAGGTTGTTCTAAGTGCAAACCAAACAAGAGTCGGACATGGGCACTTTTAAAAGTAGATGCAAACAGATGGTCATAAAAGAAAAATCGTTAATTGGGCATCAAGACCTGCGGTGTGAACGCAGCCTTTAACTGGGTACTGGCCTGGGATGCCAAGTGGTTCCCAGCCAGAAAATAGTTGGGACACCAAAGAGGTTGTCACCTGTCATTCTGGTAAATTCTACTACACTTTCTTAGCTATATAATTTATGTCATACTTACTGATTGCTATTTTTCACAGGTCTGTTTTTAAACCCTCTGTGTATTGGTTAATCAGTCATTTCAATGACCAATATGCATTTGTCAGCAAAAGATAATAAAAACTAAAACATTAGTATGTAGTTTTGGTGACCCTAAGTATGAGGGCAATTTTAATTTCCTCAGTTTTGAAAGGTTCAGATGAAGAGCCTCTGGCATACTGCATGGCTGTGTAGCTAAAATCACTCGGTTGAATAACTTACTACTCCGGCATCAAAACAAGAAATAAATATTGGCAGGTTTTTGTTTCGTTTTTGTCTTTTTCTGGCAGTGGAAGTTAGTACTACATTATCTCCATTATATTGAAGCCTGTGATATAAAAAGGGGCTTTGATGATATTCCTTTTTATCAATTTCATATGAATTATAGCTTCAAATATTTACCAAGTATCTACAGTAATTGGTGCAGGAGTGCAGAGTAAAATTGAATGAAATGGAATTAAGTTTAATTGGAATTGCCCTCGTGTCTCTGACTCGCCTCTTACTTTTATGTGTCACAGGGGGAACAGATGACGAGTGGCCATTTTGAATTCAACTCGTTATTGCAGTTAAAACCAGTACAGAGCAGCATCTGGGATTACAAAGCTCATGGCACGGTCACTAAAAACAGAAATGAAATGTATGTACAACAAGCAAAGAAAAAACAAATGTTGACATTTTGCTCTAGAAACAACAGGGATAACAGTATAATGATGAAGACAATGTAATTCTGGAGAATGTCTCTCGCGGCAGACTCGATTATATAATAAAGAGAAAATACGAAATGAAGCCTTGCAAAATAATACCACATAAAAACATCAGCACTTGCAGTGACAGATTCCATCCTAGTGTTCAACCTAGGTCCGATTGAAAGTAGCTTTTCCTTCCCTTAAAAAAAAAAAGCTCAATTTTAATGTTAAACACTAAAAACAACTGACTGAAACTGCCTTGCACAGAATTCAATACTTTTTTGGGAAAATAGCTGAAAAGATTGTTTGCTCATTTGCAGACGAGTTGCTCATTTATGTCCGCAATGCTAATATCCAATCTTGTCCAAAAAAAAAAAAGCTAATATATTAATCTCAACTCAAGACACCAGGGGTCTTCATTAGCAACCAGATTATGGATCCATTGCACAGAGAATGGAAGTGTTTTGCCACGGTGTAAGAGATTGTAATCTAGGTGCAAGCAAAGACAATATCTTGACTTCAACTTCAGATGACACACTTCTGGATATTAATCCAGAAACAAGTTGTTCAGAGCTAAACCAACACAGATTGTATGCACCATCGACGAAACTATGTGTTAGCACCTGGCTACTGTAATCGGACAAAAACAACCTTTACTAAAAACCAAAGTTTGCATCATCTCACACTGGCAAATCCTCATCCCACAAAAAAACCACATGAACCCTGTGTATTATGACTATTTACACATTTCTCTTTAAAAATACAATTAAAAATGGTAATGTCATAAGCATGGAGAATGAAACAATATTGTATAACTTTTTAATTTCTGATCCCGACCCCCAGAACGCTCAAAAAATGTTCCCGCAGATATAAACAATTATTGAAAAGAAATGATTTTGGAACTGTTGACTTCACTACATTTTAAATGTAACAACATTTAAAATGAAATTACTTACTGAAAAACACACAAATAACTTTTTCATCTTTCAACAAAAAAATGAAAAAGAAACCAATACAACATTCTAAACACAAAATAACAACAGTCTACATGTAAAAATATAACTTTTACATACACAATTTCAAAATAATGGTAAGTTTGCCATTTGTTGCATACAATTTACAAATGTCTGTGTGTTGTTGCCTTTGTTAGACAGTTTGGATAGCAGTGATCGGAGCAGATGGAACGCCGGTCCCAATTTTGTCCTGCACCGAACGCCATACTTGTCTGAGACTGTTGTCATGGCAACAACAGAAGAACACAACAAAGTCATGTGACATGTCTGTTGAAAAGTTTTAACACTGAGGGGCCTCTTCAACTTCCTCGCTATTTCAGTCTTTGAGAAAATAATTCCTTCTCCGACAAATACTCCTTTGAGACAAAAACAAAACAAACAAATAAAAAAATGGCACCCTCCTTATATTGTATATATTTTTTGTACATTTATATATAGATCAATTCTCAAATAGATTCTTTTCCAGTTTCCGTGCCTTCCTTCCGGTTGATTGGGTAGGACTTTTAAACAATGCGCCAAAATGGCCACCGATGCAAAGCCTCGCTGTCGGATGGCGAATCACTTTTTTTTTCTTTTTCAACCTTTTTTTTTTTTTTTTTATTGACAGAGAAACCAGAACGGACAAAAAAGCAGTAAGAGAAACGTTTTTTGTTTTTGTTTTTTGGAAAAAGAGAAACAAAAAAAACAATTTCTTGTTTTACAACATACAATCACACACTTTTTGTACTGAAGACTACAGTGGCTCACGGACAAGCCGATCAAATATTGATAAAAAGCTGATAAGCTATAATACAAGAACAGACGCATTGCTCACTATGGAAAGAGGGCTGTGAATAGGAGTCAAGGAAAGGGAGAACGGGATGGAGGGAGGGGATGATGGACTTGTGGTACAGGGAATTGGGGGGCTCGTCTTACTAAAACGAATGTCTGTCCCATTGGCTACTAGCCAGAACACGCTGTCTACTTACATATAAGCATACAGTACATTAAATACAGTTTATGTTTGTTTGTTTTTATCCAAAAAATACTTTTTTTTTTAATTTTTAGCTTTTTTTAAATTCCCAGGTCTGGTAAAAAACCTGACTGCATAGAACCTAATGACTAAGAACAGGTTTCCCTAAGCTTGCATCCTATTAAAAGACCAGGTAAATGTCCTCCTCTGGTGTTTTGAATGATATGAACTCTAAAAAGGCACATTGGTAGAAGTGTGAATGTTCAATTTGCATCTCTGGGGCTGGTTAAAAGGGGTTAGAGTCAGGGAGAGGGCTCTGGGCTATGGTCAAAGGACTTATTAGTCTACAGATGAGGGGCAGGAAAATGAGGACAAGGACAGTAACGGGGCTGAAGTGTAAGGGCTGGACTGAGGAGGGTTTCTGAAGAGGGAGGGATAAGGTGAGGTATAAGGCTATGGTTTGGTTGGGCCTGTCATAAGGGTTGAGGTCTGATAGAGAGAGAGAGAGAGAGAGAGAGAGAGAGAGAGAGAGAAAGAGGATAGAAAAGACAGAGGACTGACTTAGAGGAGGAGAGAAATTGAGAGAGAGAGAGGTTAGAAGAGAGAGGCGACCATGTTAGAGGAAAGTGGTAGAGGATTGGGGTGAGTTGGGGTGGGAGTGGGGAAAGGATGGGGTTGGGTGGGGGTAAATGGGCAGATGGGGGCTGATATTAAACTAGGGTATGGGGAACTATGACAAATCAAACACAGGAATGCTTTGACTACAACTGCTTGGCCCCTAAAATATGACACACCCTTCACCTCAATGATTGTTCCCATGCATCCAAAGCAGCGTTTTTATTAACCGCGAGAGCGATCTGCACCTCTCTCCCTCTTTATCTAAACACTTTTCTTGTCTACCTCCTCAGAATGTTGGTCCGTTTCGATCATCTATGCTCCTTTCCCCTGACTGATGTGACTCTCCCACCCCATAAAAAAGGTGTTAAGCCTTGGGGACCTCCATGGTAGTAATCCCAATGAAATACCCGAATCCTGATGTAATTCCAGTCAATTACCATTGGGACAAAGGTAATTCATTGGAATTACATCGGGAGACGAGAGGAGAGATGATAGTCTGAATTCATCCTAAAGCCTCAATCCAGGGTTTATTTATCTTTCTTCATCCGCCCACCACCCATCCATCCATCCCCTCAGGTATATGCCTAACAAAATGGTGGCGAAAGGATCCTCCCCCCGTATTGGCTACCAAACATAATCTCTGTCTCTTCTGCCCATGCTACGTAACATCCAATGAAATTTTTAGTTTCTGATTCAGATGATGCCAATAATCTTCCCCCTCTTCCTCTTTTTCTTCCCCTGGCATATCCTTTACTCATGTCACTGGCCGATACCACTTCCCCGGGTGGTAATAAAAAAAAAATATTTTGTACACCAATCTAAAAGTACATTGTTTGGATGGGAATGTATGGGCGGGGAAGAAGACGTACCCCTACTGTGTGGTTCTTTCACACAGCCTTGCCTGTTATGCACCCATGATAGTCAAAAAGCCTTTGTTTCAAAATCAGAGTTCCTTTTTCAGATTTTTGTTTTTGTTCAGTTCACTTGGCAATACAAGACCTTGGAAAAACTGCAAGGTTGCAACAGACATTTTTCCCGAATTTCTTCTTTACACCATCTGTTCGTCAGGTCCTCCTCATCTCATTTTAACCAAAAAATACATGGCTGAGATGGGAAATCTATGTGCATGTACCCCACTATCAAGTTCCTGGTCACTTCCTGTTTGCTGTTTTTGTTGTTGTTTTCCTTTGCGTCTCCGTGTATATCTTTCTGACTTGTTGAAATCCAGGAGGACATCAAGCACAGCTTCATCCACAGTGTGGCGCTAGATTGCCATTCAGTCAGAGATGGCGCTAAAACTGCTTTCAACAACAGCTGCGAAATGTTGCCATGTTTCTTTTTTTGTTGTTGTTGTTTTTTACACTTTATGATATGTTTTTCCCCACTGTCCCAAACAACCTTCAACCCCCCCCGAACCACCTCAACCCATTTATCTAGTTGCACTTCTTTTAAATCAAGTTTTTCTGTAATTCTTTTCCTATATAGAATTATATATTTACGTATAGAGAGAGAACCATTGTTTTATTCCTTAAATTTGGGAATACTTAAACAAGCAGTAGTAGTAGTACTAGTAAAAGACTTTCTTGAGTGATGTGATGCTAGAATCTACGTCCGTTCTGTCAAAGCTCCCATAGCCACCATTCTGTGGCGGCCATTTTATTTCGGGGGCAATGCTGTGGTGGCCATTTAACTCCGCGAAGAAGCATGTAGTTTAAATCTACGGGAAATGTTGAAAGGAGTCAGAAGTGAAAACAACTCAAATGTTGGCAGTTTGTACTCTCCAGAGGATGAAGAAGAGGAAGAGGAGGATGGCACGGAGGAGGGGGGGGAGAGGGGACATCGTTGATCTGATTGGTCGGGCTGAAAGTTCTGACATAAGCTGATTGGTCAAGTTGAAGAGTCAACAGGTTTGACTGGTTTTCGGGTTGTCATGGAAACACTGTCAGAGGAAGTGGTCACTCATCATCTTGATGAACTCCGGCAGCTTAGACCTAGAGTGTGAGTGAGTGAGAGAGAGAGAGCGAAAGAGAGTAATAGAGTGAAAGAGAGGGAGTGATAGAGAGAGAGAGAGAGAGAGTTAGGACAGGCACATTTTCAAATGTGTTGCGCACTGTACAGACACAAATGCAGTACACACTGTCTCACACACAATCGTTTTCCTGTCAAGAACGTTAGCTTATCTCAAAACTCTTGGCACAAAGTCAAGGTTTGTGTAGGCTTGACTTTCTTTGACATCAACAACACCGCGACAACCACACAGCCCTCAGAGAGGTCTGGGTGGAGTAGCGGTGAACTTGGTTTGCAAAAGTAGGTACTGCCAGAAAAAAACAACCACAAACCCTGAGAGCTGGGTGTTGCAAAACAAAATAAACAAACAGAACAAATTTTACTGCAAAAGTACGAAGACACAAGAAAAAAAAAAGCAGTGACATGTACACACACACACACACACACACACACACACACAGTAAAAGCACACTTACTGCCAATCTGTTGTTCAAATGTACCGGGAATAGAGAAATGGGTTTATATAATGGCTTAAGTTGCAAGTCAGCCCTCATGTTATCGTTTCTGCCATCTTAAGCAAAAAGATGCAGTGACGTCTTTCTGCCACTTCACAGATTGTGCGTCAACTCATTCAGTCATATTTCTGATAGGATTTTATTTAAGGTGACCAGTTCAATCAAATACAGCTTAAGGAGTCAAATGTCCTCATTCGCCAATCTTAATGTAGCCAGGATTGATTTGTGGCTTAAAAAACCACATGTGTGGAAAATAGGAAATGTCCAAATTCTTTTTAGACTAATTCATGGTGGATGACTTTTTCCTTATAAAAAGAACGTAAGTTATCAATTTGATTCAACTGAGGCTAATATTTTAATTGATCAATATTATTAAAGTCAGTTTACCTTAATGAGTCTTTTTTGTGTACCATGGATTTCTGGTTTTATAGTAATTTTTTCAGTGGTTTGATTGAATGGATTGAACTGCATTAACCAATTTACTGACTGGCTGTCTTACTGACTGACTGAGTGACTGGTTGATGAATTGATGAAATCAATTTGTTGGTTGGATAGGATGTTTGGGGGAGATTTGTTTTGTAGAAATCAGTGAGGACTGATTCAGACTCTTGATTCTGAGCGATCACCAATTACAAAAGTTGGGATTAACGAGCCGAGAGGAGGTGGCTGTCAATCATAAATAATGACTCAGGTAGAGGTCAGGTGGTAAAGATGGTACAACAGCAGATTAGTTTATAAGTGAAATCTTCTGACCATTTAGGGGAGGAGGTGTTGCATTTTACATTTGTCCCATGGGGTTGGGGCCATCGCCCATGGCGGCAGCAGCATGGTGGGCAGCGGCGAGCGAGAGGGGCGTCCCGTCTGACGTCACCGTGACCTTCTCCTCCTCGCGGCGCTTCAGGCAGGCCGCCTTGGGGTTCAGGTTACGCTCTGGTGAGAGGAAACGAGGCCGCAGGGCCACGATGTGCATGTGCACAGTTGTTTGCAGGTACATGCAAACACGCACACACACACACACACACACACACACACACACACACACAAATACATACAAAAGTCATCAAAATCCAAATCAGAAAGTTTTCAAAAAAGTTTTTTAAAAAATTTTACAAAATTTGAAAGTGCGCACTAAAATGTGCATTTTCAGTCTTGCTTTTATTTCAACGATGATCTGTCTTTTTACCTCATTTTAATATTTTCAGTGTATTGACCCTCTTTTATAATAAACTACTTTTATCTCATTTCCTTTGTACTCATTCTGCACCCATGTAAGCCGAACTGCATTTTTCACATGTAAAAAGTGCTTTTAATGTTGTTTTTTGTCAGTTGATTTGAACGGGTAGGTTTGTGTGTCTGTGCGGGAAGTGTCCTGACAATGCTTTGCTCTGTGTTTTTAATATTTTATTGTGCGTTTCACAGAGAAAAGACTTTCCCTCGTGTGGATAAAACAAAACACAATCATAGAATACAAATAAAAGTTGTTTCAATCGGAGTAATGGCTGATGCTGCCCCCTTCTGGACCTTAAATAATCTGCTGAAGGGACAGATAGATATACATGAAATAGCAATACTAACTTTGATATTAATTTGTCTTGGACAAGGTATCTCTAGTCATTGTCTTATCTATTAACACAATGAATTACTAGACAATGAATGGCCAGCGGTATAAGGATAAGGGTGTCATATGGAATGTAATGTGATTTTTAAGCCTTCTGGGAATAAACTGAATTAGGGCTATACTAATACATCTGAATTAATCTGATTTGACTAATATAATCCGATCTAATCTAATCCGATCTAATCTATTTGTTATGTTTCATTTTACACTGAATTTCCATTAAGTTAATAAAATAGTCGCATGCACAGGTTTTCAAACTGGTCCACTGGGAAACGGAGTACTGCTGGTTTTCTGTTCTGCAGGTAGTTAACTTACTACATTCAACTGTTGCTCCAATCAGGGAGGTTTTACACCACAAACAACAGGTGAATGTAATGAACTACTTCGCAGAAAAGAAAGCCAACAGTGCTGGTGATACCTGAGGACCTGATTGAGAACCACTGGTTTACTTAACTCTTACATATTACAGTTAAGACATTTAGGTTAGTGCCATCCCAAACCTCCAAATGACGTCTAAATGGTACACACCATCTAGGCTAATGCTAAGCTAAAACATGGTTAAAAAATGAAAGTCTACATGTCTAAATCTTAGCCTAAACAGCTACTATTAAAACAAGCATAATTGATGAGCACAACATATGGACTCGCATCATGTATCTTAGATGGTTAAAGTTGTTTGTGCGATACATTTTGCAATAGTTAATTGGCTACTTTGGTCCAAAAGTGGGAGAAGTTTAGCTGGATACACTCTGAGCTAGATGAGCGCTAACGTGTAGCCGCCATGTTGAAATTGGTCCTAGACCTCAGTGGTTTAACTCAGTCTGACTAATTGTCTACTACCCTTTTGGTAGTAGACAACTTTTTTTTTTTTGATTTTTCTCTCCAATTGTACCCAGCCAATTACCCCACTCTTCTGAGCCATCCCAGTCACTATTCCACCTCCTCTGCCGATCCGGGGAGGGCTGCAGACTACCACATGCCTCCTCTGATACATGTGGAGTCGCCAGCTGCTTCTTTTCACCTGACAGTGAGGAGTTTCACCAGGGGGACATAGCGCATGGGAGGATCACCCTATTCCCTCCAGTTCCCCCCTGAACAGGCGCCCTGACCAACCAGAGGAGGCGCTAGTGCAGTGACCAGGACACATACCCACATCCGGCTTCCCACCTGCAGACACAGCCCAATTGTGTCTGTGGGGTCGCCTGACCAAGCTGGAGGTAACACGGGGATTTGAACCAGTGATCCCCATGTTGGTAGGCAACAGAATAGACCACTATGCTACCCAGATGCCCCAGTAGTCAAATTTTAAACAATAATAATTAGATTATGACAGCAGAAAAAACTCTTGCTTCAAACGTATCATAACAGTCGCAGGTGATGAACTACTGACATTTCTTTTCTTATTAGCTAAGTTTATTTTGTGGTGTTGAATTCAGCTTAATAGGAACACTAACCTCTCACTTGTTGTTCCAAGCTGAGGATGACGGCCACGGCCTGGTGCAGGATGAGTAACTTGGTCTGAGGTTTGTCGCTTTTCAGGTGAAGCTGCACCATCCGGCCCAATTCCTTAAACGCTTCGTTGATGTCGCGCACACGCAAGCGCTCACGAGCGTTGTTGGCCATCCTCCTCTCCTTCTCCCTCTCCATCTTCTGCTCCGGTGACAGGTCCTCGTCATCATTGTTGCTACGGTGACCAATGAAGCATGACGAGGAGGATGGAGGAGAGAGATGAGGAGTAACAACAATGAGACGGAGAGAAAGTAAAGGACAAAAGGGAGGAGGAGGAAGAGTAGAATTTGAGGATGAAGGTTCAGTTAGTATTTCCATGTGGGAGGAGGTGTGAAGTGGTTACAGACGATATACCCGGATGACCTGTCACTCGGTCAAGTCACGGCACATTATAAGTAGGGCTGGGCAAAAAAATCGATTCAATCGATTTTGGATCGATTTCATTTAAATTTTGCAATATCGATTCACAGGGCATGAGATCGATTCCCCCTCCCCCCCAGCAGTCTCGTGCGTGTTGAAGCAGCGGCGCGGTTACGTCAGGTTGACGTTCAAGCACACGAGCGCGCAGACACGAAATGGCCGACGCAGGTAAAACTCCGCTCAGCAAGCTGTCCCAACTGAAGTCTGACGTCTGGAACCATTTCGGATTTAAAACAACAAATGACAAAGAGCTGGATAAAACCAAAGTGGTTTGCAAGATCTGCCAAGCGGAGGTCAGTTATTGTAGAAATACTACAAACCTCAGGAACCACTTGACAAGGTATCACACTATGCTAACGTTAGCTTCCGACAACAAGCAAAACAAAAGAAACCGAGGGACTCACTAACATTACCAGCCGATTCTCCGCGGGCCATAAAGATAACAAGAGGCCATCGCAACTTTTGTCACAGTAACAGGACTTGACTTGAGACAGTTTAAGTTTACTTTTAGTCTTGTTACCATTAATATTATTTTTGCACTTTAAGAAACAAGGCATTAATGCAATTTGCAGTGATGGAATGTTGCAGTTCAAGTACACTTTCACTTGCAATTCCTTTCCAATTCAAAATTGCACTTTTGAGACTTAAGACAGTTTTGTTTACAGTTCAAGTTTAAACTGTCCAATTTACAAGGTTGCACTTAAAACTTGTTGTTTATGGTGAACAGAAAAAATAAAGTACATTTGTATTTTGTAACACAAGAGTTGAGCCATTTTCATTATTTAAGAGCAGATTGAATCGAATCGTGATTAATCGATTTAGAGCCTCATGAATCGAAATCGAATCGATTTAGGAAATTGGCCACAATACCCAGCCTTAATTATAAGTGACACAAACTGCACATTTGTATCACCATCAACAACAGTGTCATCATCATCATCATCATCATCATAATCGTTACCTCCACCATCATGTAAAGATCTCTAGGTTTGGGTTCCAAATGTGTCAGAAGTTTGACATCCTCCAGGTGAAAGATATAAACAGTTTTTCTGTTTATCCCAGCAGGAAGACGGAAGTGCACAGATGCGCACAGGAAGGGAAATTGGCCCCGGCAATAGATTTGGCACCCAGAAAATGAGAACCAAATTGATAAACTGAACTGTTTTTGTTAACACTTAATTTTTACATTAATCTGTTCATGTGTTGAGTGAGAGCTCGTCAACTAGTACACGAGCATTCCTGTCCCTTGCCTCTTTTGCAGGTATGTGATCTTGTCTGACAGTTTAATACGTCAGTAAAAAAGTTAAGCTGACTCAACTACAGCCTATTTATTATCTGTGCTTTAATTTACTAACTTTAGCAGATGTTTTGTGTCCACAGAAACTTGACAAGGTCAGCAGATAGCTATGAATGTAATGTTAAGTGGCTTCCCACTTGCTTTATCAGGGATGGTTATGTAATGAATATGAATAATATACTTATCATTTGATTTCTGCCAAATGCTATTACAAGAAAATGCTCATTTCCCAACCTGAATGCGTAGTATCACTTCTTTGGGGAGGTCGAATGTGGGCTACTCTCTTGCGTGAGAAACAGCTAAAACCAGGCTCAAGACCATGGAGAGATTGGAGAGTCAACTGCGAATTAGGCTGCGTGTCCACTAGAAATAAGCCGGGGTTTTTTTCCCCCCACTCTGGTTTCAATGAAAGAGAGATGTGCTGCTCCTCCAACAAGGGCAAGAAAAATATTCAAACTACAGAGACGTAGCATAAGTCACCGTCCGCTCAGCACGGCGCGCAAATCGGTTAACGAACAGATAAATAAATGAATACATAAAGACAGCCCTGGTGGACACGGAGTCTAAGAACGCAGGGATGCCCGGCTTCGTGGAAACGTGCTATCGTTGTTGTTTTTTTAGCTGTCTCCCATCACACTTGGTCACTTCATCAAAGTCCAGAGGCTGGGTTCCCAAAACACTTGCAACTCAAAGTCGTTCCTTGTCTCCTTTCTCTCCAGAGCTATTAAACATGCGTGTCATCGACTGTGCGGCACAGAATATAGATTTGTGACAGGCAGTGAGTATTATAATTAGCTCCCCCCCCTCCCCCGAGTATGGCCTTCTAAAAAAAAGACATCTTAGACAGACAGTGAACAGGGAACTCCGACAGCCATGTTACTTCCCCGTCTCTCTGCCGTCATTCCTGTCAATCTCCGCCCGGGTCTCTCCTAAAATATACCTCCGATTTTGCAATTTCTGCTCCTCTCCAAAAAGATGCAGAATGGTCAAACCTGATTTTTTTTCTTTTCTTTTTGGGGTTGATTCCGCCTTCAGATTGTGCAAACAAAAAAAGAGAGACTCTAATTTTCTCACTCCCGAGACCTACTAAGCATCCACATTTACAAATCCCATTTCTCCACATAAGAGCGCTCAACTGAGTATCAAATTTGGGGTTTGTTTTCTGTCTCGCGGAGAGATTTTATCAGTGAGGAGTATGGGAAAAAGGAACTTCTCTGAGCATGAAAGCATTTTGGGAAAAAAATACAAAAATAAAAACAAAGCAAACACGTGTGTCCCAGCCCAGCTGAGGTTTTTGATTGAAGCGAACGTCTGAGATGGACGGGGTTACCTAGATATTGACCTATCAATAGCTTTTAGCTCCTTGACGTCAGGCTCCTCCTTCTTGGGCTCCAGGGCCTTATGGTCCTGCAGGACGTTCTCGTCTCCTTCGTCCTCAGACTTGATCTCTGAGCTCACAGAGGAGGTGCTCTGGCCTTGGAGGCCTCCTGACAGTGCTGGGGAGGGGGGGTAGGACAGAGGACGAGGGGAGAAAGGAGAAAAGAGGAGAATAGGGGTTAAAAAGGTGCACCACCTAATAGATAAATACAAGATTTTTTTTTTTAAATTTGGCTTTGTGTGCTTTAATTTGTTCTTTAAAGGTGTGTGTGAATGTGTGTGTGTGTGGGGGGGTCACATTAACCCGGAGAGAAGAGACATGGGCTTGTGACCCAAAGGTTGCTGGTTTGAATCCAGATCAGCCCATGAAAAGTCAGCAGGGAAACAGAACAAGAAAATTTTCTCCTCGACCTTTGAGCAAGGCATTTAACTCCCAATCGCTCCAGGGGAGCCATCCAATGGCCTACAGTTAAATGCTCCAGTTGTCCTGGGCTGCTCCCAGTGGCCACGATAGAGGACGGGTTATAAACTGGGCAGTTCCCAGTGACCAGTAGTAGAGGGCTATGGTTGCAAACTGGGCAGCTTACAAGCTTTCAGCTTGTTTATATGAATTTTGTGACTGCTTCATATAAGTAAGATGTGTACTTAACTAACCTTCTTCAATCTAAACCAGTATCATTTTATTTTTCAAGAAAGCTAATAGTAAAAAGCAAAAAAACACATTTTCCTATTCATTAATCCATTTATATATATATAATACTTTATTTTGCTGGGAGTTAAAACAACAGATGAGGAAAAGGAGGTGAAAGAAGAAAGCGAGTGTATAGAGGAGAGGAAGGAAGGCGCAATGGGGGAGCACGAAAGGGTGTAGGTGGGGAGAAAGTACGGTAGGTTGGCAGAGGAAAGAGGGTGGAGATAAGAGGGAGGAGGGGATTGGAAAGAGGGAGGGAGAGGATTGAGGTGGGGGCAGAGAGGATGGGTGAGGAGTGGGAGACCAGAGGAGTGGAGTGGAGGAGAGGAGAAACAAATAGGGGAGGGGATTTAAAAAAAAAGAAAAGTTTAAATTAAACCTGAATGTGTGTTTGATTTTATGAATTTATTGAATTACAGTCATGTCATTTTGGAAATGTTTGTTTTCCTACATCCTTAACTAGTTAAAGCTAAGCCTGATGCTCGAATTCGTCTATTTAAAGTTGCCTAGTTTATTTATTTTCTTAAACAATGAGCAGGGTTTTTCCAGATCCAAAGATCCAGAAACAGAGGGGGGGGGGTAAAGGGGGTGGGGTGTCTGAGAGATATTGTCGTACCGGAGGCCCCGTCCCAGTACAGGAGTTAAAAAGATGGAAGTTGGGATTTGTATTTCTATGTTACACATTTTCCTCACAGCGTGAACTTTCGACACACGGGTCTCCAAGACCATATCCCACTGAGGCGATAATGTCTGTGAGGTCCGATCAGTCCATCCGGTTATCCGATAATACAGCCATCTCCCTGTTTAGCTCCATCAACAAACTTAAGTTCCTCTCCATCAAGGGCCAAACCAATTATTCCATTCTCCTCTCAAGTAAAAACAATATCACCATCCCTTCTCCTCCTAAATTACAGCAACATCTCCTCCGTGGTTAGTCCAATTTCTCCTCTAGTTAGATTAAATCCAGATTTAAGATTAAATCCTGCCCAGCTGGATGTGTGGGCAAAATTTTGATCGAGTTCAGTCTACTGTGTCAGAATCATCCCAGTTTTCGATTAGATTTCACCTGACTTTTGTTTTTTCTCCTCACTAATCTCTGTTCTAAATCTGGACAATCGTAGATAAAAACATCTCTACATCTCACTCCACCTTTCCTTTCATAACATGAGGAACACCAAAATCTCTTCTTGTTTCTTCTCTAGGTAAGATCAAATTGAAATTTAAAATCAAATCCAGTCCCCTTGAACATTTGAGCTAAACCTTGATCCATCATTCTGGACAGGTTTTGGCCACTCTACTACGACTACTTTCGGCTGCTGCTGTTAGGGATCGCCACAGTGGATCATCCATTTCCATCTCATCTTGTTCTCTGCCCTGCCAGCCACCTGCATTTCCTCTCTCATCACATCCATAAACCTCCTCTTTTCTTCGTCTTTTCCTCTTCCCTGGCAGCTCCATCTTCAGCATCCTTCTCCCAATATAGCCAGAATCTCTCCTCCAGAGTGGTTTCAGCCACTCTGTCAGATTCAAAGACATCATCCATATACTCCAATAGATTTAATTTTACCACATATTCTTAACATTTCTATTTCATTTTTTCAAAATCTTGGCTAATTACGAACTTAAAAGGAAAATCTTATACGAGATCAAGTCACTCCACCACCACATATTTGACAAACATTCCCTCAAATTTAGCAAACACTCCTACAAAGGTTGTGACACAAATTCCACTCTTGTATTGCAAAATCTGATTTGAGGAACAGTTCTGAACCTTGGTCGGTACTCTTGTTTTCTGTTTGAGTTAAATAAAAAGAAACAAAACCGAAAAATCCCCACAGCTCTGTTAATCTTTGGTGTCCCATCACCTCCCCAATTTTAGTCTCATAAGTAGAATCAGCTCTTCTTATCCCCCCCAAGACTTATCCATAGCTCCCCCTCCTTTTCCGCTGGTTGGATTAAATCCAGATTTAAGATCAATCCAGTCCAGATGAAGGATTTGTGCAAAACTTTGATCAACGGTGAGGGATAGGGTTCATTCCAGTGTCAGAAAAAAAGGTGACGTCCACATTCGTCACCTTCTCCTTGTTACTACTGTCCCAGTCTTAATGTAAGAATCTGGTCTGATTATTAAAACTACTGAAATGTTTTGAGGGATCTGAAGGGAAACATCTCTGAAACACCTCTACTTCCCAGTGTGCTAGTTCTTTGTATACAACCATCCCATTCTTCTCATTTGTAACATCAATATAATAACCTCTTTTTCCCAAATCACAGAAATTTCACCTCCTCCTCTTTCTCCTCTAGCTAAGATGGAATCCTGTTTAAAGATCGAATCCGGTCCAGTTGAATGGCTGAATGAATCCCTTGAGCCATGACTGAAGACCTGAGTTCTGTCAGATTTTTAACTTTACGTCCTATTCCTTTCACTTTTGTCCCATTGTTCAAATAGTCTTAAAGATGAACTGCAAACTTTGGGACACTATAAATGCTAGTGAGCAAAGTGGATATTTCACTGTAACAATCACGCTAACTTCCTCTTCAAGCCAGTGCACGGAAATCCAGACATAAACATTGTAGCTGTCAAAATATTATAAATTAAGATTGTCCGAACATCGTTGAAGGTAATAACCATTGTCAACAGTCAGTGGGGTCTAATAACATCATCTTTATCTGCACGATTAAAATTATGAACGTGAAAAATCCCATGTTTGTTTTCATGCAAAAGTTTTCTAGTCAAATACTAGTTCATATCCATATCACCACCTCTCCTTTATCCTAGGTCACATGCGTTACACCTCTCATCTCTTCTCCTGGATAACCTTCTCCATGGTTCTTCTCCCTCTTGGTCTTTTAGATGTTACCATCTCTCTCACTTGGTGTCACTGAGCATCTCCCTCTCTATCTATTCTGCTCTCTCATATAACCACAAAATGTCTCCCCTTAGTCCACATAAATAACACCTTCTTTCTCTCCTCCAAGGTAAAGTTAAGATCACCTCCCCTTTCCTCCTCTGCAATGATGTTTGAAAATTGTACTCCCAAAATTTACTTAAGTGTCAGAGACAACCCTACAGCCTGAAGTTATTACTGATGTAATGTCATATAAAACGTTCAAGCTAGTGTGGCCACACAAATAGCTTGGTAAATAACCAGTTAGCAAATTTACATTACAGTTTGCTCCGTTTTGTGTCCCGCCAGCCCCATTTTGAGTATCAATCGGTATCCCTTCCCCTGGCTCCATTTAAATCACATCCATATCGCCTCCTTCGGTTCCTTTGGTTAGATTAAATCATGTCCAGTGGTGTGTTTGTTCACAAGGTGGCTATAGAGAACTTGTTTCCATTTTATCAGAGAAATGTCTCTACTTTGTTTCTGTTCGCCGGTCATTTGCATTCAAACTGATCTTTCTTATCCTCAGTAACTTTAACTCCTCTCTGTCCTCCTAGATCATGTCCATGCCGTCTCCTTCCAGATAACATCCATCTTTTCTCTTTCTCCCCCTAGATTGCATCCATGTCCTCCTCACGCTCCATATCTCTCTTCTCTAAATCGCATCCCTATCTTGTCTTTCTCTTCCTAGAACATATCCATATCTCCTCATCTCTGTCCCCCTAGATCATGTCCATGTCTCCTCCTCTCTCTCCACCTAGATCATGTCCATATCTGTTCCTCCTCCTAGATCATGTCCATATCTCTTCCTCCTCCTAGATCCTGTCCATATCCCTTCCTCCTCCTAAATCATGTCCAGCTCTTCTTCCTCCTAGATCATGGCCTGTCTGTTTCTCCTTCTAGATCATGTCCATATCCATATGTCCTCCTCTTTCTCCTCTAGTTAAAACAAAATCCAGGTATAAGATTAAATCCAGTCCAGATGGATGTTTGAGCAAAACCTTGATCCAGCGTTCAGTCCATAACATCAGAGACAAAGATGGTGTCCAAGCAGTTCATTACCTTCCATCATCTTACCTTTTATTTACCTTTTATTCCCCTAACTAATGTTCCACTTCATTTTTCAAAAGTGATATTATAATTTATATGGGAAGCTCAACACGGGAATCCTGAACTTTAGAAATTCACTCCACTGTGCCAGAAAACCATCTCTACATTTCCACGTGCTAGTATTTTGAATCCATATATTTCCTCACAGATCACATAACAGCACCTCCTCTTTCTCTGCAAATTACAATTAAATCCAGTCCAGTAGATTATTTACGCACAACCTTGATCCATGATCAAGGGCCGAGTTCAGTCCACAGTCTCAGAGACAAAGATGTTGGGATAAAATTCCTTAAGATTTCACCTTACCTTGTAGTCCTGTCACCATTGTCCTAGTGTTAAGGTGAGAGCATGACTGAATTATGATTCTAATAAGAAAACCTTGAGCGAGAGACATTTACTCCACCGTGTCAAAGAGAGAGAGAGAGCTCTCACAAAGTTACATAGGTTTTCCAATGCAATATACCCGTGTTAAACCCCAACCCCATCCTGCCCTCCCACATTTTCCAGTCTTAATATGAGAACCTCAGCAGTAAAAGCAAATACTGTATAACAGACCTGGGCAACTGTGTGCCATGGAGTGGCTATGCATGATGTTCCTTCCAACCAATCGCCACACCAAGTGATTTCAATGGACGTGTCACAATCATGCAGTGTCTGGTACATCAGATGAACAAGTTTCTGACTGGAAAATAGCGCCTGAACGGCATATCAGATACACAATGTACTAGGTAAGTTAGAGAAATGTTTGACGTCCAAGTTGTGACGTAAACTTAACCTTACATCTCTTGAGGAAAAGGTAGACGATACTCAAGTCGATGGTAAGAGAACAGTTACGGCATTAAAATATTTACAAGTATTTTGTGTTATCTTCATTAATCCAGCCAGAACCAATAACAGCTTTGCAAATGTCTTTTGAAATGCAGGCCGAAAGGCCAAAAGCAAGGTTAGCTTTTGGACTAACGCCATCATGTGTTCTCCTCCCAACCAATTGCTGGTGAACGCTAACCAAGTCGGGGGAAAAAAGCGCCACCATTTCACAAAGTCGGATCTTCCAATTTCCTGAGGACCAAGCGAACGCATCATTAGTCTCTCCTCTGAAGGTGCAGTCATTGAAATGATCACAAGTGGTGACTGGTTGGAAGAAAAACCTGCATACACTTGACACTACATTGCACACATCTGCCTGGGTGTGCAGTATAGCATAGGTCAGTGGCGCTGTCTGACCTTGTGCCACAAAGGGCCGTGTGTATGCAGGTTTTCTTTCCAACACTATACCAGCTGATTTCACAGTTTAGTCCTCCCCTGTCCAGCTGAAGGTGAGTTAATTAGTGAAATCAGGGGGCGTGATGTCGGGCGGGAATGAAATCCTGATTAGACATGGCCCTCCATGACATGATCCGGCACCACTGATATAGGTCCTTAGTGTAAACTCCTTTCTTAGAAGAAATGTCTACCACATTTCTATTTGAACGACATTCCTCTTGAGTCTGTTAAAATAAAAATGCAGCGTATGTCGCATATTCAGTAAGTGTTCAAACTGTACTGTTGTGCAGAGTTGGTAGTTTGAATCCAACTGTGGGCAAGTCCTCATAGCGATGTTCCTGCCATGGTTAGGGCATTGTTGTGACCTGGATCCAGGTTTTTCAGCTGGAGTCCTTGTTCAGTGAGCTTAGAGGACTTGGTGTAACATGGTTGGGACGGTCAGTGTGTTATATCTCCTCGGTATGATCTCCCTCCTCAGGAAAGGTCTCCTCAGAAACATAAACCGCACCCTTTTCGAGCGGTGAGTTACAAACGACAGTAGTGTGCAGTGGGTTTATGGTTGGGGCTATGCTGGTAGTTGGTGGAGTATTATCAGAGCTGTTAATACCTGTTTGTATGTTTGTTCGTGTGCGTTTCTGAAAAGGTGTGATCGACAAAACACATGCAACTCAGACACACACGGGGGCGTTGTCTCAAACTTTCGTTTTCCTCCTCCGACCAAGAACTCCTCCAATTTTTCCACTTTTCTCATCCCTCTCTCACACCCCATCTCCCCCCATCTCCCTCTCTTTCTGGCTCACTCTACATCCTCTCTCTCTCTCTCTCTCTCTCTCTCTCTCTCTCTCTGTCTCTCTGACCCCATCTTCTCTCTCTCTTCCCTCTCTGACCCCATCTTTTCTCTCTCACCCCATCTTCTCTCTCTCCCCCCTCTCTACCCCATCTCCCCCCCCCACACACACACACACACACAAAGCCAGTCTTTATCTGTGTGGAACTGTCACTGGGTTGCTGCCAGTTTCTCAGTCAAAACAAAACAAACAAACAAACAAAAAACCCCTACAACTCTACTGTGCTCCATTGCCAACAGTCTCTCTCTCTCACACACACACACACACGGCCTACTGTCGGCAATTTTGATTCGCTGTCTGCCTGACTGTAGGCATTTTGTTTACTAATTTGCGTTAGTGTGTGTGTGTGTGTGTGTGTGTGTGTTGGCCTCTGTCACTCTTCATACAACAGCTGCTTCTTTACATTTACAGCAGGACTGAATAAATTAAAATACAGCAGGTCTGAATAAATTAAAAACTGTGGTAAAGAACTGGGGCTGGCTGGGACCAGGGGAAATGTGTGTGTGCAAATTTTGCATTTCTGGTATCTTGGAGTCAAAACAAATGTATTTTCCCAAGCTTGTTCTTCCTCACATATTACCTCCATATCACGCATCAATATTTTTTCTTTTGTTGTGGCTCTCAACTTCTACCTCCTTGCTAGCGGTCATATCCAGTGCTCTTAAGAGCTGGAGCCACTTCTGTCAAACTCAGTGTCCCACCAGATAAAGGACTAAAATGTGAATGAAAAGTTAAAGATACAGTTGACCCTTTTTGGCCTCTTGATTGGTCCACTGACCCACCAACCAGGGGGCTAATGTCCTTCAGTTTGACATATGTGTTGCTAATGTCCTACGTTATTATTTTTTGACCCTCCCCTTTTTTCTCCCCAATTTTATCTGGCCAATTACCCCACTCTTCCAGTTCCGTCATGGTCGCTGCTGCACCCCCTCTGCTGATTCGGAAGGGTTGCAGACTACCACATGCCTGCTCTGACACATGTGGAGTCGCCAGCCGCTTCTTCTCACCTGACAGTGAGGAGTTTCACCAGGGGAAGGTAGCACGTGGGAGGACCACACTATTCCCCCCAGTTTCCCCTCCTCCCCCGAACAGGCGCCCCGACTGGCCAGAGAAGGTGCTAGTGCAGCGACCGCACACATACCCACATCCGGCTTCCCACCCGCAGACATGGCCAATTGCATCTGTAGGGACGCCCGACCAAGCCGGAGGTAACACAGGGATTCCAACCAGCGATCCCCATGTTGGTAGGCAGCGGAATAGACCGCTATGATGCCCTTTCTTTTATTTTTAAAGAAAATCATAATCTAAATTCGAAATAAAAGTTTTGGTTTTTTTTCCAGTGGGTTTTTAAGGGAAACAGACTGTCTGAGGTGTAATGGTGCAATGCTAACTGAACTCATGTTTCAGTCCACACCTTTCTCAGCTCACAACAAAAAAAAGTTAATTTTTTTAACATTATTTCATTAAACTCGTTCTTTAAGATCTTCATCAGTCATCACAAATAAAAAAGACATGACTGAAAACAGTCAGCGATTTCCCATGATAGTTTTAATTTCGAGATTATGTGATGAGCTCTCAAAATGTTCAACACAACTTGGCAAGACTCCCTTATTAACCTTAACCTTATTATTATGGGCACCAAAATTATTATCAGACAATTTGAATTCAGCAAATTTTAGACATTGGTCTTCTTTGGTTCTACAGATAAAGACAACACTCTGGCATTGTACGCAAGGTCAGATTACTGGCATTGTATTTGATATCATGGTCCACACTATACACAGCGCTACAGGGACTAAAGACCTCAAGATCATCTGCGTAGAGAATTACCAGTCAAGAGAATTACCAGTCAAACACCCAGTGTTACAGGCTTTCAATTGCTTTGACAGATCATCAATATATAGACTAAAAAGAACTGGGGACAATAGTCTCCCTTATCTGACACCATTGCTAACCCCAAATGGTATTGAGACACTATTACCCCATTTCACTTGCATAGTCTGGTGGGCATACCAATAAGCCAGTATTCTTCACTATGTATTTGGGTACCCCTCTTTGACTCAATTTAACAAACTGTGTGTTTCTTGCTGTGAGGCGACAGTGCTAACCACTGTGCCACCGTGCCGTCCAATTGCCACATGACATGTTTCATTTCATGTTAACAGTCATTTCATCACCAATGTGAACAGTTTTTAGTTTAAATATGCTACGAGGAGTTTTTGATTATTCAACTTCTGCAGCCCCCCTGTGGACAAATGCGGTAACAAAACAACTTCCTCATAGCAAAGATCATTCAACCTCTGGTAGCTTGAGCATTTGCTTTGAAAAGAGTGTGAGATGAAGTGCTATTTTGGGAAAAAGAAGAAGCTGTTAAGGAGATATACAGCTATGAGGTTATGTATCTCTAATTGTAGCTCGGTAGCTCAGTGACGTTAATTGTTTTGTCATATTTTGCAGCGACTCAAATATGGATACAATCATTTTAAACTGGTATTCAGCATAATCTCATCTTCTCTCTAATGGTCTCATTTGATTATATTGGCCATGTAAAGACATGGGAAATTAAATGGAGACTGATAAGTAAGCAGTGAAAAACTGCTCGTAGTGGTATTAACTACCTTCGACAGTGATATTATAAAGATATACCTTATTTTATGTGCTTTGCTTTCATGCAGGTTTTAGGTGCTGTCTGTGTCTATTTGGAAGTGAATAAGATATTAGATTAGCACAGGAGAAATCCAAACAATTTTTGCATTTTTCACGCACACACGCCCACACACATACAAACTTATAAAATGGTTATGTTGGAAATAAATCAAAATATTTTAAAGTAAAAATTTATATTAATGAATGTGGAGAGACTGTAATGCTGCCAGTAGGGTTTATGTATTTTCAGCTTATCCGGACCCCCCCCGCAAAAACCAAAAACAAAAACGTGCTGCTGGGTGAAATAGACTATTATTTCAGAATTTCAAAACTTGGAGACAGTAGAAACCAGAATCGTCTCCCTGACAGATTGACACGTAACAATGATAAATGTCATTTCATTACCTTAAGAATGCCATGTTTCCGACCACAGAAGTGTTCCTTCAACACTGAGAAATTTCACATCGAGGGATTTTATTACCAACTACAATTTAACATTAACTATGAATGCCACTGTGAATGCCTATGGGTGCACATGGCACAATTACTAGTCTGTGTGTTTGCATGTGTGTGTGTGTATCTGCTCATCTGTGTGAATGTATGGATGAATGATCAGGTGAATGGGTAAGGGAGAAAATGAAAAGAAGGGATGAGAGAACTAGAGGAGGATATAAGAGAGAGAAAATAAAGGAGCAGCGGCCTGGACAGAAGGAAAAAGCGCAGAAAAAGCCACAACTCTGCCGCTGCACCTGCCAAAAGCAGTTTAATACCATTTACAACCAATACTCTGTGGATGACTTCAATTATATTTGCGTCTCTGTGTGTGTGTGCACGCGTGCGAGTGTGTAGGAAGGCCGTGTCTCGAGTTTTGTGATCGTTAATGCTCAAGTCGAGTGTGTTTGTGTGACTCGGTTGTCTAAATAGTCAGTATGTGTATGCAATGTGCATTTGTATGGACGCATGCATGTATATTGTGTGTGTGCATGTTCATATGACTATTGGAGAGCATGTGTGTAAGTGTGCATATGTAAAAGAACAATCTGAGCACGTTAGCATGTGGTCACGCATACACACATGCATGTGTGTATGGCAATGTGTGTGTGTGTAGCAGTCTCTTTTTACAGCTCTCAACACCTCATTACACTCTTGGCTTGCGACGGCATTCACTGAAACTTGTTGCCAAGAAAGTCATTTTCAGACCTTTAAAACGGGCTCAGGGCTAATTTGCGCCGCAGCACGCAGTCATATACAATTTCCTCCTACATATTCATATCACAAATATATTTACTCTTGTCATTAACCCATCGCTACTTGGGCACTTAACTTGCAGGTTGCCAACAATTTTATGTAAGCGTGGCCAGAGTCCCTTGGAAAAACAGAACCTGGATTAAACGGGATGTCTTGGCCCTCTTGCGTGCTGAAGCAGGGCCATGTGGTGGTTTTGCTACGGTTCTGGGAGCAGGCGAGTCCTACCTACTCTCCTGTCCAAGAACGGAGTTCATTTTCCTCGACCAGATATTTGCAACACTGTTGCTTTTGCGTCATGATCTCGTACTACTCTTCTGTTGTCTCCTTCTTTGTCGTCTCTCTATTTTCTTCTTCTTCATCTTCATCTTCTTTTCTCTTTCCTTTTGTGGATTTTTGCCGTTGAATTTTTCTCGTTCCTCTCGGCTGATTTCTTGGGTTTCTTCTTCACCATCTTTTTGTTCTTCTCAACTGGGTTCTTATCTTTGGGTTTGATTTCTTCTTTTGTTTTTCTTCTCAGTTCTTTTTGTTAGTTTCTTCTTTACTTCTTTGTTTTATTCTCATTCCTCTGATTTTATCCCTCTTTTTTCTTTTTTCTTTTGGATTTCTTCTTGTTGTTCTTCTACTTTGTTTTCTTCCTCGTCATTATTAATTTTTGTTTTTTTGGAATATTTGTTCCCCTGTTCCTTTTTTATGTCTTAAACCTTCTAATTTTTTTGCTGTTCTACATTTATACTTTTTCTCTCATTTGTTTTTTGGCTTCTTCTTCTTCTTCTACATTGTTTTCTTGGTTTCTTCCTGATCTCCATTGTTACTTTCCTTCTTTTCATCTTCCTCCTTATTTTGCTGTTCATCCTCTTTGTCTTCCTCTAGTTAACCAACTAATCTACTACTACTACTACTACTACTACTATTGCTACTGCTACTACTACTACTACTTTCGGCTGCTCCTGTTAGGCCAATTAATGACGTCCTATAATGGATTGTCATCTTGACGGGGCCATCTTCATCCACTGATCCTAATCTCACTTTCTCCTCTCTTTCCTCTCAAAAGTCACCATCCATTGGGGTTAAAACACAATCATTTGTAGTAAATAGTGTATTTTTATTCCACATTTACAGTGAGAGCAGGATAAGTGGTTCAGATAATGGATGGATGGATTTACAGTATTTCTGGCGGTACGATGGCGCAGTGGTTAGCACGGTCATCTCACAGCAAGAAGGTCCTGGGTTTGAGCCCTGGGGTTGTCCAACCGTGGGGGTCTTCCTGGGTTGTCCTCTGTGTGGAGTTTGCATGTTCTCCCCGTGTCTACGTGGGTTTTCCTCCGGGGGCTCCGGTTTCCTCCCACAGTCCAAAGACATGTAGGTCAGGTCAATCTAGTTCTAAATTGTCCCTAGGTGTGAATGTGTGTGTGTGTGATGGTCCTGTGATTGTCCAGCAGTCTGTCCAGGGTGTCTCCCTACCTGCTCCCAATGACTGCTGGGATAGGCTCCAGCATCCCCGTGACCCTGAGAGCAGGATAAGGGGTGTGGATAATGGATGGATTTACATTATTTCTGTTATTCAGCTGAGTTATTTCTTGTTGTCATTGTCACAGTTGTTGTTTTTTCTAAATGTGCGATGGCTGTCATCCTGATATCAGTGACTATAGCATGGCAGTATTACTAGCTTGGACTTTCTTGTGTATGTTTTCCTTGTATATTTATGCTGTGAGCAAGTTATTGATGTGAATTGTTGATATATAACTGATTGCTGGACAGGGGCGCTGTATACACAATGTCTTGGCCAGCTTTCACCCGTGTGGATCAGGGATTTGGATGTTGATTGGCTCACAGCAGCTATGTGAGGCCTGATTTATGCTTCTGCGTAGAATCGACGCCGGGGATCCAGCGTACCCGTGTACCCGCGTACCCTACACTGGCGGTTACGCCGGGGCTTGATGTGCACCCCTCCAAAAATGTAACTACAAGTGGCGGCGACGTGCGGCTACGCAGACCGTGACAACTGTGATTGGTCCGCTCGGTAGCATCACATTTCTGGCTGCTGCTTCTTCTTCGTCTGCTCCTTCTTACAAAATGGTAACCACGGACCAAATCGAGGGAGATACTACTTGAGGAAGTTCACAAATATGCACATTTGTACACTCCGTCTCCTCCAGCGCCCTCTCTCTTTTGTGCGTAGCATGGATTCCAGTAAAAGTAACTGCCGTCCAAGATTTAGCTCAACTCCAGTATGATCCGTCCAGTTTCAGTCGCCGTTGTTTGAGGCACATGAAGAAACTTCTGCTGTCCATGAGAAACTCAGCGTAGTGGCATAGAAACCCCACTGCCAACTAGTGTCTTGGCAGTGTAACTGCAGAGCGAAGCAGACACACCAGCACACAAGTATGAACGCTGACAACCGTGTAGGCCACTTGTGTAGGCAACGGTGTCACACACGTCTATACATGACCGAACATTGTAGCAACTGTCAGACACAATTTATTTTCTCTTTCTTTCTTTCTATCTTTCTTTCAGTAGCTGTGTTTACTTGCAGATGTTCGTCTATGTGAATGACTTCTATCTGACTCAAGCGTCCACATGAGCCATTTACATGTACATCACACGCTGTGATCCGTTCCAAGTGTTTAAATGTGCAACACATGGAGTCCCAACATAACTTCCGCGGACCACTTCTGACCACTATCCGCCATGTTTGTTGCTTGTCAAAAGCCTGACACAAAAGGTCATGTGCACAAAGTGCACAATCACCCTGACTGAAGAAGTAATCGCACAACTGTTGACATGGCTAGTTAACAGGTAGAGCTCAGTCGGATAACTCTTCCAGTTTACGTGTCCGTATGGAGGTTAGTCTTTCCAATCGAGCCATCAGTCAGACCGCTATCAGAGTATCTAACTGCATGCTAACATGCTACCTACTGACACACCAACAACACTGACTCACACATTCACTTATCCTGTCTACCTACTGACACACCAGTGACACTGACTCACACATTCACTTATCCTATCTACCTACTGATACACCAGTGACACTGACTCACACATTCACTTATCCTATCTACCTACTGACACACCAACAACACTGACTCACACATTCACTTATCCTATCTACCTACTGACACACCAACAACACTGACTCACACATTCACTTATCCTATGTCTACTCATGTGTTTATTACATCTCTCTCTCTCTCTCTGTCTCTCTCTACCTTCATGAAAACAAAACTGTTAGCACTGGAGATGCTACACTTTTCCCAGTCCCAGCCAGCACCCTCTGATTAGCATGATATCAGCATGCAGAACGCCAACGAGTAAATGTAGGAAACTTATTTTAGCCCTCAACAGAACAGGCCTGCTCCCTTCCTGAAGTGGAGGAGCCTGCTGGAGGGAGGGCCTTGCCCCTGCAGAGTCCATCACTTTTATTAAGAGCACATTTGAATGATGCTGTTAATGAGGAGGCGTGTCTTTGTTTATATTTCTGCACCAAGCCTAACGCCTTCACATTTATATTACTGTATGTAGGTCCTTTTTTCTGTTAGAGGTACTGTTGTCTGTGTACCATGTGTATCAGTATGTACTGTGGTACTATGTTAGTACTGTTGTCTGTGTACCATGTGTATCAGTATGTACTGTGGTACTGTGTTAGTACTGTTGTCTGTGTACCATGTGTATCAGTATGTACTGTGGTACTATGTTAGTACTGTTAGAGGTACTGTTGTCTGTGTACCATGTGTATCAGTATGTACTGTGGTACTATGTTAGTACTGTTAGAGGTACTGTTGTCTGTGTACCATGCGTATCAGTATGTACTGTGATACTATGTTAGTACTGTTAGAGGTACTGTTGTCTGTGTACCATGTGTATCAGTATGTACTGTGGTACTATTAGTACTGTTAGAGGTACTGTTGTCTGTGTACCATGTGTATCAGTATGTACTGCGGTACTGTGTTAGTACTGTCAGAGGTACTGTTGTCTGTGTACCATGTGTATCAGTATGTACTGTGGTACTGTGTTAGTACTGTCAGAGGTACTGTTGTCTGTGTACTATGTGTATTAGTACATGTACAGTATAGTATGTATGTAGAGCAATGAGAGAGGAATTTATTTTGGAGACTACTACCCGAGTCCCGCTTTCCACTCCTCGGGGATTTTACTCTCAGTGGCCGGCATGTTTGGGAGCACTTAGATCTGCAAGAGCAGCTTCTCAACAATGAGGTCTGTTAGAGGTACTGATGTCTGTGTACCATTTGGGTCAGTATATACTTTTTTAGTATGCTAGCTGTCAGTATGGTTTTTACCAATGTGTCATGTGGGTACCATGTGTGTCCCTGTGTTACGGGTTCGGTCGGTGTAAACTGTGATGTTCTGTATATTTGTAATATGGCTGCACCACTCTCACCAAGCCTGATTCACATAAACGCAGCATCCCTGATGAGTAAAGCGACCCTCTGTGGTCGACACGGGCTCTACGAAACGGTTTAGCACAGCGATAACCTTTCATTTTACACAGGTAATAACCACAGTCATGTCTGTCTATAATAAACAACAGACCATCACATAAATAGATGAAAGCAAAAAAAAACAAGATGAGAAGGGCCTTACCACGGTAGGGATCGGGCTGGCTGAGGTCCGGCGAGGTGGCAGACTGAACTGGCAGCTGAGGCACCGCCACCTGACCTGGCATGGAGTGTCCCGCGCGCAGACCACCGACACCACTGGCTTCCTCTCTATGAGAGCCCACCTGGAGGGAGGGAGGGAGGGAGGGAGACAGAGAGAGAGAGATTGTTTAGTTTCCTGTTGTGTAACACTGCAGAACAGACAGGTGAAGACAGACAGTTAGATATTATGGTAGTAGAAATGTATTTATAAAAAAAAAATGACACATTTTCTTCCATATGTTATAAATACCATAAGCGGGCCCACTCAGATATTGCTACAGAATATCGTTAAGGTTGACTAGGAAAGAGAGGCAAGAGGAAAGTGCTGGTAAGAGACAGACAGTAGAGAAGACAGAAATAATAGACAACAGAAAAAATAGTTTTAAGATTGTGCAATTTGACCCACAATTTGTCTATAAAAATACACTTTCTTCTTGCAAAACTCATTCTCCCCTCCTGGTTTTTCTCTTTTATTCCTGCCGTGTCACGTAGTTCCTCCTTTGTCCTGAGGAGGGCAGCCTCTCCTTCCATGTGTCACTATCTCCATCTTACTGTCTCAATCTTCCGCCTTCACTATTTTAGTCTACTCTCTAAAACACGCATGCAGTTACTTGCACAAACGCACACACACACACACACACACACACACACACACACACACACACACTGTTCCCCTATTTTTTCCAGGACACTTAATCTTAGCATGGCTGCTCTGGTAGGTAAACGCCACTCTGACTCCCATGCTATACCTGTGTGTGTGTGTGTGTGTGTGTGTAAAATGAATGCTTTCCTCATGTGTGTATTTCCAGCGTAGTGTGAAGCTCTCAGATCACGAGTGTGCATGTATGAATGCTGTCATGTAAATACATGTCCTTATCTGTGCAACGTCTGTGTGTGTGTTTGTGCATGTGTGTGTGTGTGTGTGTGTGTGTGTGTGTGTGTGTGTGCTCAAATATCTGTCTACATACATATGCTTGTGTGTGTTTGTGTGTGTGTACATGCAGGGATATACTGCACCCCGGTCTCCCACAGTGCTGCTGCGAGCTTCGCTGATTCTCATCCATCTGTCTGCCTCTCCCTCTCATACGACACACATGCACGCGTGCACACACACACACACACACACACACAACAGCATAACAACTGACAATTATCTTAATGCCCATATGTTTAATTGTGGGATTTCTAATTCCCAGTGCACCATACACCCATCCGGCAGGGATTCACAATTTTTGGCATGAATTTGTCAGTGTGTGTGTGGGTTTGTGTATGTCTGTATGTGTGTTTTTGTGCGATGCTTGCTTTCTTGTGGTACGCTGTAGTTTGTCGGTCTCTCCATTTCCGCTCTCTCTCTTTCGATCTCTCTCTATTCCTACCTCTCCATCTGTCTCTCTGCCTCTCAGCCTTCTATTCCCCTCTTTCACTCTCTCTCTCTTTTACTCTCTCTCTCTCTCTCTCTCTCTCTCACACACTTTACTCTCTCCGTTTTTTCTCTCCCCCCACCCCACCTCTCCAAATCCCCCCCCATCTCCCACCCCTCTTCCAGATTCTGTTAATCCGACTGGCTGACAGCAAGGCCTTGCACGTCACACGCCAAACTCCCTGCTCGCTCCATGCAAATATTTTGTGTGTTTGTGTTTGTGTATGCGTATTTCTGCATGTTTGTGTGTGTATGTGTGTGTTTGTGCATGTTTGTGTGTGTGTGTTTGTGCATGTGCTGGTGCATGTGTTTGTGCCATTCGCTCTCTGGCCTGTGATGCGTTCCAAGTGGAGCTGCTGCCTCGGTCTGAGCGCCTGTGTATCCGCTGCCGTCTCTGCCTCTCTCTCATCAGCGCCCTGCTCCCCAAATGCAACATGGCATTTGGAGTCCTGGCAAGCAGCATGTATACAACACAACGGCAGAGAAGTAGCCTACATTTTTAATAAAGGTTCTCTATTTTTTAGCAAGATTTTCCTCAGCCTCATCGCCCATTCCTCATTATTCAGCTCATTGGGGTGGGGGGGGGGGTCAGGACTAGAGAGAGAGAGGGAGTGAGAGAAAGGGTGAGACTCTGTAAGGGAGAAAAAGTACAGATGGGAGGAATGGGGGAGACTTGGCAAGAGGAGAGAGGAGAAGCGAGAAACGGAGCAAAGTGAGACGGACAGACAATGAGGGAGAGAGAGGGAGAGACATTAAGATAACTAGACAAAGAGAGTAAGACGGAAAGACTAAGACAGACAGTAAGAGGTAGAGACAAAGACAGAAAGAGACATGAAGAGGAAGAGACAGACAAAGAGAACAAAACGAACAAAGATGGAGACAGAGATGAATGGAGAGGACAGTCACGGACAACAAAAGAAACCAAGATGGAGACAAGAGAGAGTGTGTGTGTGAGACACGGAGAGACGGAGAGAGTGTTCCAAAACATAAGAGAGAAAGACCAGGAGAAATTTGAAAACCAGATTCCAAATGTTCTACTCCTGGATGAGGAAGAGCAATGGCCACTTGTTTTAGGGGAGGGTCAAAGGTCACACCTTGCAGCACAATATGTGTCAGAATGCCATAGTCTAAAGGTCAGTGAGTGACCAAAACACTGTCAATTACTGTTCCAATTACTGTTCTAATTACTGCTCTAATTACTGTCAATTACTCTTCTATATTTCTACTAGTTCCTTTTTCCATTCACTTTATTTATTTATTTTTCGTTTAATACTCTATTAACCTGTTTCACTGTCACCTGCTTTGGCAACCCTGTAATGAATGCAGTCATGCCAATAAAGCACTACTGAATTGAAGTGAAATGAGACAGAGAGTGAGAGAGAGAGAGAGACAGAGAGAGAGACAGCGACAGAGAGAGACAGTGAGACAGAGAGAGAGAGGGGATAATCATAGAGAGGAGGACAGGCTGAGGAAGAAAACACACACACACACACACACACTTCACACAGACATGTGCATCATATGCTATTGTAAGCAGTAGCGAGTCAAGGCTTCCTGACTGTAATGCTCCAGAAGGGAAACCCCCCCCCCTCCCAAAAATCTATCAATTTACCAACAATAAATTCTAATATCCCACCCAGAATCAGAGAGACATACGCAGTTTCCACCTGTCCCCTCTCATTATTACTGCTGAACTGCGAAAATGGAGCGACGGCAAAGACGGGAGAAAGGACACCCGGCTTTGTCAGAAACGATGCCGAAAATGTCTTGTTATTTTTTTTTTCTGGTCGAGACCTATTCGTCTCCCCGGTTTAGCAGCGTTTCATCATGCCTCGCTCTTCCTGCATGTCTCTCTCTCTCTCTCTCTCTCTCTCTCTCCTCCTTCTCTTCCTCCGCCTGTCTCTGTAACTCTCTTTCTCCTCCTCCTTTTTTCTGTCTGGTGTCTTTCCGTTGTGTTCTGGCTGGTAGTCTGTCTATTCATAGGCCTCATAAACACTCCACTCTGTTGTCGACTTGACTGGGTCTGGGAATCAGATGTTGACCCTGACACACACACACACACACACACTTCATGATTAACTTCCCTTCTCACTTTTGTTCATGTCTGCACAGCTAAATATAATTACACATAATTAAACATAACTAAACTTCATATCATTTGCAACTTTTATGGTAACTGCTACTGAACTTCACCACTTCCATCGTGGGAGTTTAACTCAGAAATGATATAACTACAATATGGGGCGCCGAAAACCACAAAATAAAATAAAATCATAAAAGGTGTGTGTCCTCAACATAAAATGTGTGTTGCACACATTAAAGTTGTGTCATCTAGATTAAAGATGTGAAACATACATTACAGCTATTTTAAGTATGCTAAAAAGTCATTACATTTTCTTATTTATCAGACGCCTTTATCGAAAAGCCACTTACAAGAAAGAGAGTCAGTGATTAATGGATGAATTAATATGATAACAACTGCATCACGGAGCGCTACACAGTAACCATATCATTGTGGTACTACATCAAATAGTCGTATTAGCATATTTGCTACATAGTAGTTAAAGCATAGTCGTACTTTGCCGGCAGCCATACATGTACCCTGGCTCTGCCGAGTAACAGAAGCTAAGCAGGTGTGGGCTTGGCTAGGAGACCTCCCAGGAAAACTGGGTTGCTGCCTGAAGTGGTGCTGGTGGGCCAGTAGGGGGCAGTCTTCCCTCTGGTCCTGAACACTCCCCCCCCAAAAAAAACAAACATCCCAGTGCCCCAGTGCAGAGATGGGGACACTGTGCTGTAGGAGACACCATCCTTTAGATGAGACGTTAAACCAACTCACTGGGGTCATTAAAGATCCCATGGCAAAGAGTAGGGGGTCCCCCGGTGTCCTGGGAAAATTCCCAACATGGCTCTCTCCATCTGGCCACCTAATTGTCCCTCCATGTAATTGGCTCAATGATTCCTCCCTCTCCACCCTCAAGCTGATGTGTGGTGAGTGTTCTGGTGCAAAATGGCTGCCGTGCATCACCCAGGTGGGTGCTACACATTGGTGGTGGTTGAAGTGAGTTACCCCCTTCAATATGAAGTGCGTTGGGTGTCTAGAAAAGTGCTATATAAATGTAATCCATTATCATCATTATTATTAATGTTTCTTTCATGTTTCCTGTTTTACATCCTGCAGAGCCGGGTCCAAACTATGGACCTGAGGCACTCCCGGGCAGATGTCACTTGATTGACAGTACTCGTCGTAATATGTGGGCTGTTCTGAGTAGGGCGGTCTTCGGGACTGCATGAGTATTGATGTTCCCTGGGATACGGTTGGTGAACTTTTCCCTTCCCTTCTTCATGAGTCCTAGAGCTCTGATGACCACCGGTGTTGTCTCGGTCTTCATACCCCACATCCTGCTGATTTCACTCTCCAGGTCTTTGTACTTGGTCAGCTTCTCTGTGACTTTCACTGAAGTGTTTTTTTCGGATGGTATTGCCATGTCATCGAGCATGCACCTCTTTCCCTTCCTGTCCTTGATAAGGATGTCGGGCTTGTTGGCTTTTATCCCTCTGTCAGTGTGGATGGGCGTGTCCCAGAGGATGGTGACATCATTGTTCTCAGTGATCGTTTTTGGCTGATGTTCGCACCACTTCTCGGTCGTCTTGCTCTTGTAACTCCTGCAGATCTTCCAGTGCAGGTATGCTGCTGTCTTGTTGTGCCTGTACATGCACTCGGTCTTTGCCAGTTCCAGGCAGCCTGAGACAACGTGGTCGATGGTTTCTTCGTACAGTCCACAGATTCTGCATTTTGGGTCTGTTCCATCTTTGATGATGTGATGGTGATAGGATCTGGTTGCCAGGCTCTGGTCTTGTGCAGCGATTATCAGGCCCCCCGTCTCTGCTTTCAGTCCGGTGCTCCTCAGCTGGTGTGTCTTTTGTTGGTCCACGTCTGCGTCTTTCATTCTTTTTGGGACTTCCCGTGCATTGCTTTGTCCTCCCAGGTTTTTTGCAGTTGCTGCTGGCCATGGTGTTTTGCCTTCTGCTTCAGTTGTTTGGTGTAGATGGTAGTTGCCTCATTTTCTGTTGGTGGGGTTTCTGGGACATCAAGCTCTTTCTTGAGTTCTGCAGCTTCTATATTCATGGAGTAGATCTGATGTTTTACTATTCGGAGGAGTGGGTCATCCGTTTTTGTCAGGTATGCAACCAGCCCGATAGTGGTAGCCTTGAAGGTCAGTTCGAGTTGGACTAGGCCTCGTCCTCCTGAAGCTCTTGGTATGTACAGCCTGTCTATTATTATTATTAGTAGTATTATTATTATTATCACTGCTTTTGATACCAAATGCAAATCATTGATGTATATAATAAATAAAAGGGGACCTAGTATGGAACCTGTGGAAAACCGCACTGTATGTGGCTGTATGCAAAGTTAGTTCCATTCCAAATGACACATTGTTTCCTGTTAAGCAGGTAGCCTTTAAACCAGTTAAGCTCAGTACCAATAACATCATGAGCTTGTAGCTTATTTAATAATACATTGTGATTTATAGTGTTGAAAGCCTTTGACAAATCAATAATTACTCCAATTGTGAATTCTTTGTTATCCAAAGCTGTAGCTATTGTGTCAGCTAATTGGACCAAGGCCATAGAGGTAGAATGCTTTTCACAAAATCCATATTGATAGTCATTTAGTAACTTATAACTTAAGTATTTGACTAATCTATTATAAAAAATAAAATAAAATTCAAGTATTTTGTAGAAACGTGGTAATAAAGAAATTAGTCTATAATTTGAAAATAATGAGGGATTGCCCTGTGATGGTCTGGCGGCCTGTCCAGGGTGTCTCCCCCGCCTGCCGCCCAATGACTGCTGGGATAGGCTCCAGCATCCCCGCGACCCCGAGACCAGGATAAGCGGTTTGGATAATGAATGAATCAATTGTTATTATTATCACTTTATGACGTAATAGCAGCAGTGCATTTGCTACACGGGAAAAATATCACAGCCAAGGAATGTATGCCATGTGTTTATTCAAGAGGGAATGAAACTTAACTTTTCCGTCTCAAAATGAGTCAGTCTTAACATTTATGCAACAGACGGTCTTATTTAGACTAGTCTAAGTTGAGAATATAAACCCAGTCTAAAGTTTGGGCTACTTTTAAACTGAGTTTATGTGACTGGCCGCAGGTAAACAAAAAGTTTTGTGCAGAGATCTTGGTGCTCAGCCTACCAGAGGTAAAACAAAGAGGGCATACATTAAAGTTATCCTATTCTTAATATTTTGTTCAGGCTGATTCATAGTTTTTCTAATACTGTTTCATTGATTTTATTGATCACAGTTGATATGATTTTATTGATCACAGTTGATGTGATTGATAGAGCACAGTTGATATGATTTTATTGATCACAGTTGATGTGATTGATAGAGCACAGTTGATATGATTGATACGAGTTGACCCACAAGTCAATGTCTTTGTAAAAATGTATCCTAATTTCCAAGTAGCGCAGAATGAAATGGGATGCCGCAGAATTGAAACGGTAGAAAAAAAGAGAAAGGGAAAGGGCGCACGAGAAAGAGGCACGAAAACAGTGAGGAAAAGAAACTGGTGAAAAAGAAAGAATGAATAAATGAAATAGGTTAATATGAAAAGACAAGCTGCAGTAACACACCCTATGTGGTTAGCACAAAGTTAGAGCGAGAGAGAGAGAAAGGGAGAGCGAGAGAGAAATACGGTGAGAGAGAGAGACGCTGAAGTTTACTGGAAAGTTTTGGAAGACGAGAAGGGTGTGTGTATTGCCTCAGGGAATGAGTAAGCAGTCACACACACACACACACACACACACACACACACACACACTTTTGCGTTCATGCACACAATGGCGCATTCTTTAAGCTATATAGACCCTGGTCTGTGCAGCGCTGACCCTGACGGAAAGCACCTGTAGAAGTGTCAACACACAACACACGCACGCACACATGCGCAGGACAACACAGTGAGCTCAGTATTACTTTAAGAGGCTTGCAGCGAAGACTCCCATGATGAAAGGAAGGCGACATTTTTCAGTGGTGTGATATTCTCTATGTAATTAGTAACAGTTCACACACACACACACAGACACACACACGCCTCTGGAGACATAACAGCAGCATTGCACAACTTGGCACTCAAACCACTGCCTGATTCCCCTCGAGGATTTAATAAAGGCTTCTTCTTCATTTCATCTTATCTCGTCTGATACTAACTGGTTCTGTCTCTATGTATTTTGTATGTACTATCTGTCCGTCTGTCCATCCATCCATCTAGCTAGCTAGTATGGAGTACATTTCCACAACACTAGCTATGTATGTACTATCTGTTCGTCTGTCTATCCATCCATCTAGCTAGCTAGTATGGAGTACATTTCCACAACACTAGCTATGTATGTACTATCTGTCCGTCTGTCTATCCCTCCATCTAGCTAGCTAGCTAGCTAGGCTATGCATCCCAGTTTGGTTTGAACATGCATGTACAGCTTCATATGTCAAGTGTACAGCTCTCTTTCATGCAGTACATGGACACATGAGCAGAGGTGGGTGTACTTGGGAGTGGTGTATTGTAAATGGTATGACATATAGTAACTCATCAGACTAGTGGAATAATGACTAGAAACACATCAAAAATGGTTGAAAGTCGGAAAGATGGGTATGTAGCACCAAAGTTAGCACGCCAGTTGAAAAGGCCGTCATTAAAAGGCATCTGGGCAGTATCTGCATGTTGGGGGGGGGGTTTGTACAACCAGTCCAGACTACTTGGTTTACAAATGAAACCTCTTTTAGCAAAATAAATAAATAAATAAAAAAAGAAAAGCTAAAAAACAACATATATCTGTCTGCTCTTTGACCGCAGACTGTGTGACGGGGGATTTCCACCAGATTAGGAGTAGATTTAGCGACGGAGCGAGGAGAGTAGATGGAGTTTTAAAGGGTATTAGTCAGTCTTACAGGAGTGTAATGCAGCTATCAGTGCTGCGCTAACAGGCTAGCCGCTCCGCCGCTTAGCACGAAAGACGGGGGTGGGGGTGGGGTCGATGGAATGGTGGAGAAGGCGGATTTGCAGACTAATTGATGTCTGGTTCGTTGTAGTGGAAATGTAGACCTGTGTTGGTCAGTGTGTTGCTTGCATTTGCCCATTTGTGTGTGTGTGTTTGTGTTGGCATTATAAGTTTACATGTGTGTTTGCATTTATCCGTGTGTGTGTGTGTGTGTGTGTGTTTGTGCTGCACACTCTCTCTCTCTCACACACACACACACACTGACCAGCTGGACAATTAAAAAGCAGAGGAAGAGCAGAATTGAGGAGGGATTTTGTGAGTAAATTCTCACAAACCCCTTATCCTTGTTTTTCTCCTATAGTCCTCTTTCCTTTCTCCCCCTCGTCCCTCTCATTGTTTTCATTTCCACTTCTCCCCCCCCCCCTTGCCTTCCTGTGTGTTTCAGATGCTCCGCTCTCCCCTACTGGCCTCTTTCATCCTTCCTTCCCTGTTTCATTTCCTTAATTCCCCTTGCCTCCTCTCACTCTTCCCGTCTCTAGCACCCTATCCCAACTACTGCTATTCTCTCTCTCTCTCTCTCTCTCTCTCTCTCTCTCTCTCTCTCTCTCTCTCTCTCTCTCTCTCTCTCTCTCTCACCCTCACCCCCACATCAGTCTGCCACCTGTTTTTCCAGTGTACTGACCTCAGCCAGCAGGCCTCTCTGACTAAATTACATGCAGCTGGCCCCACACCTGTGTGTGTGTGTGTGTGTCTGTGTGTGTGTGTGTGTGTGTGTGCCCACTCGTGCATGTGTGCAGAGTGTGTTGACTGTTTGTGTGGCAGACAGAGTTTAGCTAAATGAGGTAGTGACAAATGAAAAGGTGAAATAAAACACACGTGTACACACACACATACAGTGCACAAACCCATCCATCCATGCATCTATATGGGAGAACACAATGAGAGAGAGAGATGTGGAAAGAGAGATGGAGAGAAGAGAAAAGGCAGCTGAGACAGACAGAACGAAACTACATTTTTTAAAGGACAGAGATGTTACACAAATGTTGCATCACTTGGAATACAACGGCATTGTTTAACCCACAATGGCTTTTTTCTCCATATTCTTTTTATGTTCTGTTTTTTTCTGTCACTCCCCTCATCTCCCTCTCTTCCACTGCTGGGTGGAAAAGGTGAAAGAAAGTCAACGGATGTGACATAGGCCATGTGGAGACAGGCTATGTCGACAGTGTGTGAGCATGTGTGTGACACGGAGAGTGAGAGAGAGAAAGAGAGAGCACAGCGTGAGGGAGAGAGAGAGAGAGAGAGTGAGGGTGACGGAAAGAGAGATCAGGTAAGTAAACAGATGAGTCTATAGACACACAAGCTCTCACACACCTGGTGTGTAAACGAGATGTTGTCAGATTTAAACTAGAGGTCATACATGTAAATTAGAGCTCAATGGATATAAACTAGACACCTTAAATTTAAACCAGAGGTTATACATGTAAACTGGAAGTTGTTGGATGCAAACTAAAGGTCACATATGCAAACTAAAGGTCACATATGTCAAACTAGAAGTCACTGGATATAAACTAGAGGTCATTGCATGTAAAGTTAAGGTCATATATGTAAACTAGAGGTCATTGCATTTAAAGTTAAGGTCATATATGTAAACTAGAGGTCATTGCATGTAAAGTTAAGGTCATATATATAAACTAGAGGTCATTGCATTTAAAGTTAAGGTCATATATGTAAACTAGAGGTCATTGGATGTAAACTAGAGGCCATGTACAGTGCATCCGGAAAGTATTCACACCCCTTCACTTTCCCCACATTTTGTTATGTTACAGCCTTATTCCAAAATGGATTAAATTCCTTTTTTTTCTCATCAATCTACATACAATACCCCATAATGACAGAGCGAAAAAGGTTTTGTAGAAATTTTTGCAAATTTATTAAAAATAAAAAACTGGAATATTGCATGTACATAAGTATCCACACCCTTTGCTATGACACTCAAAATTGAGGTTATATATGTAAACTAGAGATCACTGTATGTAAAATAAGAGGTTATATATGTAAAATAGAGATCACTGTATGTAAAACAAGAGGTTATATATGTAAACTTCAGGTTATATATGCAAACATAAAGTCATGGGATGTAGACTCGAGGTCATACATGTAAATCTAGAGGTCATTTATATTAACTAGATTTCATGGGATTTAAACTAAAGGTCATGGGACATACGCCAGGGGAAGACGAGGAAGCAAAAGAAACAAGGTATTATGAAAAACATGTAAAAAGAGACACCCAGCGAAACCAATGGTTAGGAGAAAGTAAGCAGGAGAAGAGGAAAAAAGGGAAAGAGGGAGCGAATCACTCGGATTTAATGAGTGAATGAGTACAGTGAGACCTTCCCTCTCTCTGGGGTCTGTGTGTGTGTGTGTGTGTGTGTGTGTGTGTGTGTGTGTGTGTGTGTGTGTGTGTGTGTGTGTGTGTGTGTGTGTGTAGCCTGAAGAGTTCAGTGCAGTGCTGAGCCCCAGGTGATTGAAAGAGAGAGAGAGCGAGAGAGACAAAGCGTGAAAGGGAGACTTGGGAGAGAGAGACACACAGCTGGACAGCTATGCGTGAGAAGAAGATACTCGCTGTGGGAGCCATCGCGTCACACACACACACACACACAGACACACACAGACACACACACTCCACTCTAAAACAGGTGCTCTCCATTTAGAAAACACTGCTTCAAAGTAAATACTTTAACAAACAACAGAAAGAGTAAAGGGGAGCGGTAGAGAGACAGACGGAGGGAAAGAGAAAGAGAGAGAGAGACAGAGAGAGAGCGAGGTGTTTACAGTGTATATGGATGTAGTTATATGGACTCCTTTGTGTCTACGGGGGGGGGGGGGTACTTTCTCTGTTTACATGTTAAGTTTAAACGGCTCATTTGCATGTTACTGTCAAGCAAAGAACAAGGATGACAAGAGAGAGAGAGAGAGAGAGAGAGAGCGAGGGGAAGAAAAAGACAGTAAATGTGTGCGTTGAGAGAGAGAGTAGGAGGATACAAGTGTGATTTGCACAACGATATAACATGCATGCATGTATATTGTTGTGTATTTGTCTATTTGAAGGAATGAACATCTGGAGACAGTATGTGTTTGTGCATGCATGTGTGCATGACTGTGCATGTTGGGGTGTGTGCACGTGAGCGACTGCATGTTTGTGCAAGTGTGAGTGACTGCATGTTTGTGTGTGTGCATGTGTGAGTGACTGCATGTTTGTGTGTGCATGTGCAAGCGACTGCATGTTTGTGTGTGTGCATGTGTGAGCAGGAGTGCCTAAGAAAGAGCTCACGCAAACCAGCTAGGTCTTACTGAGTTTGCACGTATGTGCATGATCATGGATTTGTTTTATTTTTTTTATTTCCTCTCTCTCTCTCTCTCTCTCTCTCTCTCTCTCTCTCTCTCTCTCTCTCTCTCTCTCTCTCTCTCTCTCTCTCCTGTTGTGTCCTTATTCCGCACAGCTGGTTGGCTCTTTATGGTTCTCGTTTCATGTTGCCAAAAAAGGCCAACAGTCTTATAAATATGGAAAACATTACCACTGTCTTCCTTAATGTTTTCAGGTCAACCCCCCTCCCCCCCGCTACTTCACTGCTCTCAGATCTGTTCACCTCCCCTCCCTGCTGCTGTCTTTGTCTCTTTTACTTGCTTTATTTATTCTTTCACTCCTTCCCTTCTGTCATTTCCTTTCTCAGCTTTCATGTCATCCCCACATCTCATCTCTGCCCTTCTCTCTCCTCTGTCTTTTCTGCTCTCACTTGTCCTTCCTCCTACCCTCCTCCTCTCTCCTTCTTTGGCTGCTCTTACTCCTCTTACAGTAAACAAACATCAAGTATTATCTGTATTTCATGTAGGAGGCAGGGCTATTCAGAGCTATGCTTCATCCACCCACTCATCCATCCATCCATCCATCCATCCATCCATCCATCCATCTTCTATACCCATTCAGGGTCAAAGGATCACCGGAGACACCCTAACCAGGTCACCCATTCACATCTATAGGCAGTTTAAGGTCTTTAGTTTACCCCATATAGTACTTTTCTGTGTCCTGTAAAGGAAACCAAAATACCTGGTGAAAACCCAACGCAAACAAGTCAAAGCAAGGCAAGTTGATTTCTACAGCACATTTCGATGCTTTTATTCTCTTATTACTTAAACTGAATACCAAATTTTACTGTTCAGAATAAAGACCCCCCAAAAAGATATCCCCATGTCCTGTGCCAGTTTAATTTCATCAGACTACACAATGTGGTACTTTACGCAAGAAATAAAAAAAAACATAAATCAGTAATACAGAATACGGTAAAAATAAATCTCAAAAGAAAAAGAGACGATAAAGATGTAGAGAAATAAAATAAAATAAAAATTGAAAATAGAGTTCATAGCATAAGGAGCATCAACGTACAACTGTCAGTATGCTGAATTGTCATTTAAAGGCAATGGGGAGTTTAAAAAGTTTTTGGTCTAGTTTTAAAAGTTTTCAAAGATTGTTCTGGCTACGCGTTGCACAATAAGTCAATGCTGTTTCATAATGTTTTGTTTCAACTCTGGGAATAGTTAGCAGACCGTTCCCAGATGATCTGAGGGGTCGGGAAGGTTCATATGTATAATGAAAGCAAGTCAGCGATGTATTTTGGACCTAAAACATTGAAGAATTTGTAGTCGAGCCAGTATTTCTCAGAAATAATGCAAGCCGGTTCAGATACCTGAGGTTTACTGTAATGTCTTCAGCTTTCTTTGTCTTTGTTGGAAACATAGATGTATAATTGCAGCGGTGTTATGGATGAGCTGACGTTGTCTGAGACCTTTGTTTGGAGACACCTGAGACGAGACCATGACAGCAGTCTAACCTAATGGAGACAAATGTGTGGACGTGTTTTTTCTAGGACTTCTTTCGATATGGAGCCTCTGATCGTTGCTATTTTTCAAGATGATGACTTCTAGGTTGGTTTTCAGTCTTCAAAGAAAGGGGAGTCAAGCTTAGCGCTGACCTTTCACCTCTCTTCTTTGACAGTTATCTTCAAGCACATTCGATCACTGATTTGTTCGATGCAACGGCTCTACGGAACAATTGAAAGCTCAATAAATGTGGGTGTCATCTGCATAGCTGTTTTATTATTACGATGGTACAATTTTGTTTTATTTTTAGTTTGAATGGGGAAAACACATGTTTAAAACATTTTTATTATATATACATATACAGACGGGTGACAAATGAAAGGAGAAACCCGAATAAGTGGAGAAACATGAAAAATACAGCTGTTTCCATATAGCCGTAGTGAATCATACACTTAAGCGATGACCATCCTATCATTGTGGCATGTATTAACATCTTAAGCATGCCCAGTTGACCTTGATTTTAGATCAAGATGGCAAGAAGAAAAGGTCTACTTTACTTTGAGAAAGGGTTCATCGAAGCGGTACAGATGGCAGGAGCTTTAGTCACAAAGACTTTTCAACTGGCTAGTGTTTCAATAGGAACAGTGACTTAAGAGACGTCTACATTTAGATCTATAGGAAAGACATCAGCGGATAGGGCTGGAAATCGTGGTCAAAAGCGTACATCTGCTGACCCCGAAGGCCATGCGTAAGTGTGACATGCAAGGAAAAACAGAAGAGCAACTCATCCTCAGGTGACCGAGAATGTCAATCCAGGATGTGATCAGACTGATCCATTATAACGGGATTATAATTATAACAGATCAGCTCCATTATAACTGTGTTATCCTCTTTCAATGTTGTATTCTGTAAATTGTGTGAACACAACATCCATTGCACGTTGTCCATCTTGGGAGAGAGATCCCCCCTCTGTTGCTCTCCCTGAGGTCTCTTCCTATTTTTTCTCCCTGTTAAAGGTTTTTTTTTAGGGAGTTGTTCCTTATCCGATGCGAGGGTCTTCGGACAGGATGTTGTGTTGCTGTAAAGCCCCTTGAGGCGAATTTGTAATTTGTGATACTGGGCTATACAAATAAAATTGACTTGACCGTCAAAAAGCAAAGTCTATCGACAGCTGCATAGAGAGGGGTATTAAAGCAGGGCTGCGGTGCATAAAGTCCTCATTGCAGAGACAAACACACCTTTCAGGTGCAAAAACCAAAGGCGCTGGTCAAACAGAGATGTGGAAAAAGACCAGAGGAGGCGCTACTGCAGTGATCCGGACACATACCCACATCCGGCTTCCCACCCGCAGACACGGACAATTGTGTCTGTAGGGATGCCCGACCAAGCCGGAGGTAACACGGGGATTCGAACCGGCGACCCCCGTGTTGGTAGGTAACGGAACAGACCGCCACGCTACCCGGTGTGTCAAGAATGAATAAGGGTGAGTGTGTTTGTGCGATTTTAGATCCTATATTGCACAAACCAGAGCACTGAACTCCCTACAGCTGTTCCCTTCACTCTCTTTCTTTCACACACACACACACACACACACACACACAGCGTTTCCATCAACATGTTTTGATGTGAATATTCAAGTTGTGAAAAATAAAAAGCCGGCGGTAAATTAATGGAAACACCAAGATTATGTAAAAAAAACAAAAACATCCTACATTTTGGAAAAAAAAAAGTGTGAGAGCATGCCTGATGTGGAATGTTATTGCCTTTATGAGGAGAAGACGTGATATCGGTGATCAAAGTTGAAAACTTGGGGGGGGGGGGGGGATAACGTCAATAACTGTTGCTTCAGCTGTTATGGTGCGGCGCGCTGCATTTCCTCGTTTGAGAAACACCGCCACGGATCTCGGTCAGGATGAAGGCGGATTTACTTTAATCTCACTATGATCACTTGACCTCATACAGCCGGCTTATGCTCTGCTATCAGCCGGCGTTGCCGTGCGTCCTGGAAAACCTAGAAATATATATCAGCTAGTTTTCCAGTAACGGGAAACACATGGAAAATAGTCCATTTAATTAAATGTCCTGAAAATAGTTTTGTGGTCATGGAAAATGATCACTCTAGGTTGTAAAGTTGTGTTTTCATCTGCTGAAACGGCATATTCCGGACATATTTAACCGGCTGAGATGGCGCATCTCTGTCCGCAGCCGAGGTGTCGCACGAGTGTCTGACGTTTAGGTCACGTGTTCGGCGATCGGCTAAAAACGCCGCCGTGAGACGTCGTCGTATTACGTCATCTTAAGATCTGGCATCGCTGGGTGTGACGGGAATGCAAAACTAATCACTGAGTGCTGATGTCATCAAGCCCCTCCCACTGCCGCGATCCGGCCACGTTCGGCGAGGCCGTCGAACGGCGCCGAAAATCCGTAAATGACTGCGGTTTGGATCCGCTCCACGCCAAACCGTTTGCTAATGGAAACGCCGCAGAAACAGACACTTTCCATGCTGAAGAACTGGTCTCAGTCTTGCTACGGAAAACCGCCACATTTCTTCGCTCATAGATCTACTTCTGTCTCTGTTAGGCGTTGGTATTTCATGCAGTGTGTGTGTGTTCTTTTTGCCTATGTACATGTTATCCATCTGTCTTGCCATTGCCTTTAGCAGGGTGTGTGTACTCGCTCTCCCTCCTCATACTGCAGCTCTGTCTCTCTCTCTCTCTCTCTCAGACATCTTACCATGAGGGAGTGTCGGTTGGCGGAGAGCAGCCCCGTGCCGTATCCGCTGCCCAGTGCGCCCATGGCGCCGTTGTGTGTGTGAGCCGCCCCGATGAGGCTGTGCATGTCGCTGTGACCGCTGGTCATCCCCGTGGAGGGACCAACAGCGTGGCTCCTCAACACGTGGATGGCATCGTCCAAACGCTCCAGGCGATCCTCAATGCGACTCTGCTGCAGGGGACAGATTGGTAGATAGACAAGGAGACAGACAGACAGACAGACAGGTAGGTAGATGTCACGTGAGTACATGCTAAAACGGAAAATAGAGCAAAAAAAACCCATGAAAATCGCGTGTTAGTTGTGTGTTTTCATACCAGAGAGTGCAGGGGAGCCTCGTAGTTTGGTGATGAGGCTCCCTGTCCTCCATTCCTCGACCACACAGCAGAACTGGCAGCTGGGACAGAGGAGACAAGGAAATGTCAACAGAATAATAGAGATAGGATGTCAGTAGGATATAGGCAACAAGGAGAATTAAAACGGGATAAAGGAGACAAGCCGGCAGTGTTTTTGTTCTCTCTTCCTTTTTTTTCGGTGTCTTGTCTAATTGCCGGATTGTGACACTGTGAAAAATCTTTGTGGAAATTGGACAAACGCAGATTCCAAAGTTGTTAACTGACACGTCAATGCTGAATCCTCGAACCTTGTCCACGCCAATTCAGAGAAATTCAAACACGCCGTTTTCATGGTGGACATGGGGAGGTTTTCCTACCACACTAGTGTTTACTGATGGTTTTCTAAAACTCTGATGTCCACATTGAAACGGCAAAACCTATAGAAAAACACTGAAGTCTCCTCTGATTGGCCATGTACGGGCCACCTGAACGGGTTGAGATGTAACCTGAGATTACATGACGATTATACATCAGGGTTTTCAAAAAGCTGCATTTTCACCGTCCACAAAACAATGCACAGCTGGCATTTGGATGGGAGGGCCAAAATGGAGAGAGGAAAAAAAACGTGAATTTCTGATGAGCCATCTTTCTCTTTGTAGAAGTCCGTCACTACATCCATCCATCCATCCAACTGGGGTCGCCCGATGCTGGAGGCTATCCCAGCAGTCATTGGGCAGCAGGTGGGGAGACACCCTGGACAGGCCACCAGTCCATCACAGGGCCGACACAAACACACACACAGACACAGACACACACACATTCGCACCTAGGGACAATTTAGTACGGCCGATTCACCTGACCTACATGTCTTTGGACTGTGGAAGGAAACCAGAGCCCCCGGAGGAAACCCACACAGACACGGGGAGAACATGCAAACTCCACACAGAGGACGACCCCCCAAGGTTGGACTTCCCCGGGCCTCGAACCCAGGATCCTTCTTGCTGTGAGGCGACCGCGCAAACCACTGCGCCACCGTGCCGCTCACTACATCCACATCTTTCAAATACACACTACACTCGAGCACATTCGGTGTACAACACAAAGCCAGACAAAATATTATTACTTATAATTACAAAGCCTCTCTCATCAAACACAGTGTATGTCTCGATTATGGAGACAGAAACTAGGAGACACCTCATGTCCCCTACTAAAAATGCTAATTCACCTTTTTGTCTGTGAAAAAGCCATGAGCAGTTCATTAGCAGTTCATTGACTAGGCACAGCTCATTAATTGGTAGATTACACGTAGAGACAGTAGAGACGGACACTCAAGTGCTTCAACATTAATAGAGGACAGATAATGAGACCCGGTGTTAGCGATCCATCTCCTTGTGTAGCAGGGTTCAAGTTGCTGAGGTGATTTTCTTTGAAATTTTATGTTTTTTTTGTGTTTCCGTTGATTTATTCATTCGTTCATTTTCATATTAGTGAGATTTTTCAGGCAATTCATCTTTATTTTACAAATCAAAGACTTGCAGGGCTGCACCTAGCAATTATTTTCATTATGGAGTAATATTTTGATTATTTGGACTAATTAGCCATTTAGTCTATAAATGTCTCCAAAAGAAAGTCCATAAGAAGTTTTAAGAAGCCAAAAGGATTTCTTGAAAACGGTTTACTTGGTCTTAGCAGCAGCCAAAATAACCCTACTGTAAATAAACAATCGATCAATAGCCAAAATACCAAGTTAATTAATTCTACTGACTGATTAATCAATCATTACATATGTTTTGTAATGTAAAACAAGTATCTAGTGCTGACAAGATTAATCAATTAGTCGATTAGTTGATCAACAGAAATAACTGAAAATCAAAGAGAAAACAATCCAATTATACAAAAGTACATCTTCACTCGGACCTTTTCCTTCCCTCCTTTCTTGTCCTCTTCCCACCTTTCCCCTCCTATCATCTCATCTCCCGCCATCTTGTCTTTCGTCTCCTCAATTCTCCCGTCGTCGTCTCCCCTCCCGTCTCTCCCCTTGCCCTCCCCTTTCTCCTCGTCTGCCCTTATCACCGCACTATTTGTATCTTGGATCTCATCTCATTAGCTGGTTTTCGTTGTATCTTTCTCATGTTCCTTTCATTATTCCACCTCCATTCATTCTTCTCTCCTGTGCTCATATTAAACGCTCATTTCCATATGCTAATTAATGAATAATCACCTGTTTACATTCATGTGCAAATACATATAAATGTATTAAATGGCAGGGAAAATTATTCTGAGTCCGATACTGAAACACCCATGTAGAATTAGGCTTGAATATCAATTTGCATGTAGCTGGCTTTAATCGGCTTCATTTCTAATTTGTAAAAAGTGCAGTAACTCTGACACAATGATAAACACCAATTATGGTTTAGCAGGCAATATCCCAAACAGCTATAATGATGGAGGGGTGGGGTGAGGGTAACTTGTTCCTCGGTGGTTGGAGCTACAAAGCCGGGGGGGAGGGGTGGTGGTGGTTGTGAACGATTTGTCGAAGTGGGGCTTGTAATTAAGGCTATCAGTCACAAGGCGTAAAAATATCAAACGCCATGTGTAGCGGCGACAATTAGAGACAAATTCTACACAACTATTATCAAGGAAACTCATTTTTCACTTTAAGGAGCACAGTGAATTCTCGTTACTATTTGGGGGAAAAGGAGTAATTGGAGGGAAAAAACGGGGGGGGGTGAGAGGAAAAAGTGTGGAGGAGGAGGAGGAGGAGCGGGTTGGGGCAGGGATGTCTGCATGAAAGCGGAATCATTATAGTATCATAAAGTACTAATACTAGACACTGAGTGTACTGTGTATGAGGACCAGCATCCTCACAGAGATACACCTGTTTTGCATAATTTATACAGCGGTTGAGTGAAGTCTTAACACCACACTTGAGGCCCTCCCTTTCCTCCCGTCTTATTCCTCCTTCATGAATGAAGTGGATTTAACAGCTGGGATCAATAAGTTATCAGAGCTTTTACCTTTGTCCGGCCTAGCAGATGTGAAAAACTCAAATTGTGTTGTGATTGTGTTACACATTTCAACGTCCCCCTAGAAACACTAGAAACATTACAACATGTATTACTATGGCAAAACATCCTCTCTTCAAGGCCTGTTTGACTCATTCTGTCAGCGATATCAAACATTTGCATCGTCTTCAAAACTTAAGTTTCAAACCACGATGTTGTTGCCTGTTCGGTTCCTGGCCACGGTAAAATGTCTGGTTTTTCAGATATGACCCTGTGTGTCTAGGAAGTTAGCATTAGCAACCGTCGCCCTGATAGCTCTAATGGGCCTGGTCACTTCTTATAAGTCTGCGGTCACACATGCGTGAATGCAGGTGAATGAACATTGCTTGTCGAGGTGAAATTCGCATCTTGGCGTGCTGAATGTGGGCAGTGCAGGATGTGACGCCAAGTGCGGTCAACCACACACACTTATTGGTTGAGGCTGTGGATTCACTGGTCAAAGTTCACTGAAGTTGAACTCCACGTGAAGCAAAGACGCAAATTTCCTTCGCCACCAGAAGCAAATGTTTTATTCGCCCCTTCGCTCGCATAGAATGTAAGGGAACGGGAGGCAAATATTCGCCAGTGTTAATTTCACAGATGTGTGACCACACTCTTAATCTTCAACGTATTGCTGTTTCACAATAACATTGAATCTGTAGTGATTGTTTCTTATTTCTTTATAATTAAACCACAAAGTCGACAAACATCAACATTTCTGTATGGAGTTTTGTCAGGATTCTCCAACGCTAACCTCCCAATATCACCAACATATAACTCATGAGTGCTGTGTACAGAATTTGCGACCCAAAACGATTTTGGAGGAGTTACTTAAAAGTCCTGCCCATCAGAATAGGGATTGATTTCTTCAAACCATCTCTTGGCTTAACTCCTCAGTCTTTATAAGGTTTTAGGCATCAAACATATCTAAATTAAAATAGGTTTATCTATTGTGATGGCCTGGCGGCCTGTCCAGGGTGTCTCCCCGCCTGCCGCCCACTGACTGCTGGGATAGGCTCCAGCATCCCCACAACGCTGAGTAGGATAAGCGGCTTGGATAATGAATGGAAGATTTTAGGAATCTACTGTTTGTACAATTTTGTTCATTTGTCTGATGAAGATGTTACATATACTTGCTGTTGGGGAAAATAATGCATTAGGAAATCTGGCAATTCTCATTCTATTATGTAAACCGAATGTATATGTACCTCTTAAAGCTTGTTCAAAATGCCGAAGAGGTATAATTACATTTGATTTACATCACAGAAAGATAACTGCCAGATTTTTAGCTATGCTGCAGCACACATTTGTCAACATATGAATGTATGCTGATGACATGGTACTTTACATACATGCTAAAAATAAAAAAAAAATTAAAAAAAACAAGCCGCAAACAAACTAACTGCAGCCACAGTCCACGTATCTGATTGGTTAAGCAATTCATGCTTACTCCTGAACATTATCAAAATTGTATGTTTTTCTCACGGAAACCCACAGAGACTCACCAACCTGATGTTTTTGTTAAAGGAGAAAAGCTCAAGGTGGTGTCTGATTTTAAATACCATGGAATAATTCTAGATTCGAATCTGTCACCTAAAAAGCATGTTAAAAAGATGGCCAGTACACTGAGGTGTAAAAACCAGGTCCAGAAATTAAAAGTCCAAACCATGTACTTGCTCCACCCATGTTACTACACCAGCAGATCTAGTCAACGTCACTGCTCACCTAGGTAGGGGAAACTAGTTAATGAAATCAGCCAGTAATATGGGTGCAGTAAGTAATATGGGTGGAGCAAATACATGGTTCGGACTACTTTCTGGACCTGGTTTTTAAACCTCTGCCAGTACTATCAAATTCAACCTGACTAATTTTAGGCATATACCATATCTAACAAGAGAGGCAGCAGACCTCTTTATGCATGCTATGATTTTTCCCACATAGCATGCTGTCTTACAAGCTGGTCACTAGCAAGAATGACAACTCTGAAACCAATTGAGTCCCTTTACAAACAGACACTAAAAACACTTAACCGAAAGGCCAGTAGCTATCACCATTGCCACACAGTACAAAAGTGCAATTTATTTCATTTAGACAGTTCTAAAAATGTTGCAGATGCTTAACTCCTCTTTAAGGTCGAACATGGGCTAGCACCTCCCTCACTGAGCCAGTTCACAATGCAGAAGGATAGTAGAAACAGCAGGGCAACAAGGTCAACTACCAGAGAGGACTGTGTTGTACAACACAGATGTAGCAAGTATGGTCAGACAGTCTTCTCAGTCAGAGCCACCCACTACGCGAACAGTCTATTGACTTAAGAGAGCACTAAATCTAACCTTTAAACGTAAACTTGAGGTATGGCTGAAGCAAACCAAACTTGCAATCACGAGTAATCATACTACCTTCATGGTTGGCACTGCCTTTACATACTCTTATTGTTTTTATATATATATCTGTTACTTCTGTAAAGTATTTATGCACTGTATTGAATTGTATTGTAGTACTTGTTGATGCACTGTAGTGATTACATTAGGCTACTAATTTGTAATAACCTGCCCAGAGACTTCAGATGAAAATTGGGTCACTAGCCAACTCCGGCATATTTACATCGATGTGGAAACTGAACTGTTGATTAATCTGCACTGTCCCTGGCAAATAAATAAATACATAAATTAATAAATAATCAACTAAACCAATAAATAAACAAATAAACAGACAACCAAACAAACAACCAAACAAACAAATTAATTAATGTGGTATTCGCCCGACAGTTAAATCTTCCGAATCAGAGTCAATTTTGAACATTAACATGAACAGTGACCTACTTCCCATTTCAGATTTTCACTAATAATCATATCTAACATTAAAATGCGTATTTTTTTAAACATCTCCTTTCAATCTTACCTGGATTTACCACACTTGTGTTTGATGGAAAAGCCAGCTGCTTCAGTGCCCAGTGCATGTATACTACATTCAATAAACTTACGTTGTTTTTGTAAGATGCACTAAAATCACCCTTGAGTTTAAAATTCTTCTTTTATCTGCAACCTCAAATAGTTTTCACTTGACCAGACTGTTTTAAGAAAGAGCAAGAGGTTCTCAACCTTCGAGAACACTTCAGTTGACATTAATGTGACCATCTTTGATTTTTGAAAGACTTTATTAATGCCCATGGGGAAATTACGCTCTGCATTTAACCCATCCTGGCTGTGTAGCTAGGAGCAGTGGGCAGCCGCCGTGCAGCACCCGGGGACCAACTCCACTTCTTCTTGCCAAGCCTCGGTCAGGGGCAGACAGGAGTATCAACCCTAGCATACGTGTCTTTTTGATGGTGGGGGAAACCGGGGCACCTGGAGAAAACCCACTGCAGACACGGGGAGAACATGCAAACTGCACTAAGAGGACGACCTGGGATGACCTCCCCCCTGAGGTTGGACAACCCCAGGGTTTGAATCCAGGACCTTCTTGCTGTGAGGCAACAGTGCTAACCACTGGGCCACCATGAAAGTTATCTGAAGATAAACACTGCAAAAATAAATAATACTGCCCTGTCTCAGGCTTCCACAGGCAAACCTGATGATTCCCGGGTCATTTCATAAACCTGCGAGTGATTGGGTGATGGAGGTCATGTGACTTACCAGTGAGGGAGGGAGGAGAGCCAACTGGGGTTGAGGGATTGGATGAAAAGCTGTTGTTCGTGTGGTCTGGAGAATAGATCTGAAGAAAAGAGAAAAACAACATAACTGAATAACACTGAAGATAACAGTGATAAAATAGATAACAGCTGTAAACTATAGCCTTTTATTGAACTTTGACCCCCACGTAGGCTCAGTTGTCATGACAACATTATAGGACATTATCTATTCATATAATTAACTCATATATAAACTCATGTTAACTCATATATGAACTATATGAAATTATATATAAACTCATATATACACTCACATATAAACTCATGTAAACTCATATACACACTCATGTAAACTCATATGTAAACCCATATATAAACTCATAAACTCATATATACACTCATATAAACATATAAACTCATGTAAACTTATATATAAACTCATATATGAAATTATATATAAACTCATATACACTCATATATGAACTCATATATAAACTCATGTAAACTCATATATAAACTCATGTAAACTCATATACACTCATGTAAACTCATATGTAAACTCATATATAAACATATATAAACTCATGTAAACTCATATACACATATATAAACTCATATATACACTCATATATAAACATATATAAACTCATATACACTCATATATAAACTCATATGTAAACCCATATATATACTCATATATACACTCATATATAAACTCATATGTAAACTCATATATAAACTCATATATACACTCATATATAAACTCATGTAAACTCATATATAAACTAATTTAAACTCATATATATATACACTCATGTAAACTCATATGTAAACCCATAAATAAACTCATATATACACTCATATATAAACATATATAAACTCATGTAAACATATATACACTCATATATGAACTCATATATAAACTCATGTAAACTCACACTCATGTAAACTCATATGTAAACTCATATATAAACATATATACACTCATATATAAACTCATATACACTCATATATAAACTCATATATACACTCATATATAAACTCATATATAAACTCATATATACACTCATATATAAACTCATATGTAAACTCATATATAAACTCATATACACTCATATATAAACTCATATATAAACTCATGTATAAACTCTGGGGCTTCCATTTTAGCACAAGGGCAGCTGTTAAGCCCGCGAATGCGGTTAAAAAAAAGAACACATCCATTTCTATGTTTTCTTCCACTTCTGTCTGACAGCAAATGACTTAAACATCAGCGACGTGGTCTATCATCATTGGAGTGTTTCTCAGCGAAAGCATCCTAAATCAAGGTGGAGTGGCGACGGGATGTTGGCAGTATTGTGGCGGTGTCGGTCGGGTGATCATAAATCATAGCATTATAAACACACACGCACACACACGATTTGAAGCTTATAAATGAAGATTATCCCAAAATGAATGATGAGACCATAGAGAAATTCTCTGGAATAGAATAGGATGAAAAAGAGGGAGTAGGACAAACTAGACCACACAAAACCAGAAAACGTAAGAAGTGAGATTTATAAATTCGTATTAATGCTATTTCATTTCTACACAACTCCCTGCACATCTGTGTTCGTGTGTGTGTGTGTGGGCATTCATATGTGTGTTTATCTGTGTATGTGTGTGTGCGTGAGAGAGAGAGAGAGGGAGAGAGAGAGAGGGAGAGAGAGAGCGCAACAGCGAGCAAGGGTGAGAAAGTGAGCGAGTGAGCAAGCGACAGAGTGAGAGCGAGCAAGCAAGAGAAAGAGCAAGCGAGAGAGAGAGAGAGAGAGAGAGAGAGAGAGAGTGACAGCGAGCAAGGGTGAGAAAGAGCGAGCGAGCGAGAGAGAGAGAGAGAGAGAGAGAGAGAGAGTGACAGCGAGCAAGGGTGAGAAAGAGCGAGCGAGAGAGAGAGAGAGAGAGAGAGAGTGACAGCGAGCAAGGGTGAGAAAGAGCGAGCGAGAGAGAGAGAGAGAGTGACAGCGAGCAAGGGTGAGAAAGAGCGAGGGTGAGAAAGAGCGAGAGAGAGAGAGAGAGAGAGAGAGAGAGAGAGAGTGACAGCGAGCAAGGGTGAGAAAGAGCGAGCGAGAGAGAGAGAGAGAGTGACAGCGAGCAAGGGTGAGAAAGAGCGAGCGAGAGAGAGAGAGAGAGTGACAGCGAGCAAGGGTGAGAAAGAGCGAGGGTGAGAAAGAGCGAGAGAGAGAGAGAGAGAGAGAGAGAGAGAGAGTGACAGCGAGCAAGGGTGAGAAAGAGCGAGAGAGAGAGAGAGAGAGAGAGAGAGAGAGAGAGAGAGAGAGTGACAGCGAGCAAGGGTGAGAAAGAGCGAGCGAGAGAGAGAGAGAGAGTGACAGCGAGCAAGGGTGAGAAAGAGCGAGCGAGAGAGAGAGAGAGAGAGAGAGAGAGAGTGACAGCGAGCAAGGGTGAGAAAGAGCGAGCGAGAGAGAGAGAGAGTGACAGCGAGCAAGGGTGAGAAAGAGCGAGCGAGAGAGAGAGAGAGAGAGAGAGAGAGTGACAGCGAGCAAGGGTGAGAGAGCGAGCGAGCGAGCGAGAGAGAGAGAGAGAGAGTGACAGCGAGCAAGGGTGAGAAAGAGCGAGCGAGAGAGAGAGAGAGAGAGAGTGACAGCGAGCAAGGGTGAGAAAGAGCGAGCGAGAGAGAGAGAGAGAGTGACAGCGAGCAAGGGTGAGAAAGAGCGAGGGTGAGAAAGAGCGAGAGAGAGAGAGAGAGAGAGTGACAGCGAGCAAGGGTGAGAAAGAGAGAGAGTGACAGCGAGCAAGGGTGAGAAAGAGCGAGCGAGAGAGAGAGAGAGAGAGAGTGACAGCGAGCAAGGGTGAGAAAGAGCGAGCGAGAGAGAGAGAGAGAGAGAGAGAGAGTGACAGCGAGCAAGGGTGAGAAAGAGCGAGCGAGAGAGAGAGAGAGAGAGAGAGTTGTACTTACTGATGCAAGGGCCTTTCCTAGGGCATCCCCAGTCTGAGAGCTGCTGGCTGCTCCACTTTGTGCTCGGTTAGCTGTGACACACACACACACACACACACACACACACACACACACACACACACACACACAGGAGAGAAGGACGTTTTCTCTTTACAGGATGTTTCTGATCCCGTCAATCTTATCAATCCATCCACCCATTCCCAACAAATCCACTTTCCCGGGTTTTCTGTCCGTTCAGGTTCCTGTTCTGTGTGTTGTGACGTATTGTGTGTCAGGTTGTTTTCTCATAAGTTCTGAGGAGTTGTGTAACTTGGGAGTAAAGGAAAGAGAACAAAGGAAGAGGAAATTACCAGAGGACCCGATGACTAACCCTAACCCCCCCCCCAACACACACAAACTTAAAAAGACACACACACACGCAAACACACAAAGTGCCCCAGTTCAAAGGAACAAAGCCACATACGGCAACACACCCACTTACACACATATCACAACAGGAGTCGAGGAGAGTAAACCAGAGTGTGTGTGAGAGAGAGAGAGAGAGATAACACACATAAACCATTTCGATACATGACAAAGACAGACACCATTATTGTCATCCTCTCTGCTCCACTCTCCTGTTACACACACACACACACACACACACACACACACACATGCACGGAGCAAGGAGAAACAGACACATGTTCTTTCATGGCAAATGAATCCATTAGTGGGATTGGCAGGACTGGATATCTTTAAGCTGTTAAACAGAGAGAGAGAGGGAGGGAGACAGAGCGAGTGAGAGACAGAGCGAGAGAGAGAGACAGAGCGAGTGAGAGAGACAGAGCAAGAGAGAGAGACAGAGCGAGAGAGAGAGAGACAGAGAGAGAGACAGAGCGAGAGAGAGAGAGACAGAGCGAGAGAGAGACAAAGCGAGTGAGAGACAGAGCGAGTGAGAGACAGCAAGAGAGAGAGAGCGAGCGAGCGAGACAGCAAGAGAGAGAGAGACAGAGCGAGAGAGAGACAAAGCGAGTGAGAGACAGAGCGAGTGAGAGAGACAGCAAGAGAGAGTGAGTGAGAGAGCGCAAGAGGGAGAGAAAAAGGGACAGCGAGAGAGAGGGGCGAGCAACAGAGACAGAGTGAGAGACGACAGAGAGGGAGAGACAGACAGAGGGGGAGAGCGAGAGAGAGAGACAGACAGAGGGGGAGAGCGAGAGAGAGAGACAGACAGAGAGTGAGAGCAAGACAGAGAGAGAGAGAGAGAGATGGGGTACAGAGAAAGGAGCATATGTTTTAAAGCTTTGCATCATGCTCATGCCACACCACTGGCCTAGTAGATCATGCAAGGGATTACCATTACACACACACACACACACACACACACACACACACACACACACACACACACAGAGTCTTGTGCACACAATACCAAACGGGCTGTGTAATTTAGAACACATGCAGGAGAAAATCTTTTTCATAAATGAGAGCTCAAAGTAGCACCGAGGGGAGTGTCCACAAGACTAAAACCCATCTCAGTTTCTCCGCCTGTTTAACCGTCTGCCATTACGCCCGTCTGTCTGTCTCTCTCCTCCTCCGCCTCCTTCTCCTAAAGGTTAGGTTCAGCTTTCTGTCTGTCTGTCAGTCTTTCCTGTTGATCAGCCCATCGCATGCAGTCGCAGTCCAAACCTCAGTGCTGACCACAGACTAAATCCCAACAGATTGAAGATGTAATTTCATTTTCACTGTGTAAACCTGTTGCCATGACGATTCTCCATCCTCCCTTCATTGCATTTGCTTCTTGTTTTCTCTTTGATTTGATGTCTTCTTTGTTTTAATTAATATTATATTGTAGCGTAGCGGCCTATTCCGCTGCCTACCAACACGGGGGATCGCCAGTTCGAATCCCCGTGTTACCTCCGGCTTGGTCGGGCGTCCCTACAGACACAATTGGCCGTGTCTGCGGGTGGGAAGCCGGATGTGGGTATGTGTACTGGTCGCTGCACTAGCGCCTCCTCTGGTTGGTCGGGGCGCCTGAGGGGGATGTGAGGGGGAATAGCGTGATCCTCCCACGCGCTACGTCCCCCTGGTGAAACTCCTCACTGTCAGGTGAAAAGAAGCGGCTGGTGACGCCACATGTATTGGAGGAGGCATGTGGTAGTCTGCAGTCCTCTCCCGGATCAGGGGAGGGGTTGACCCCCACGTAGGGGTTGGAGCAGCGACAAAGACGGCTCAGAAGAGTGGGGTAACCAGCCGAATACAATCGGGGAGAAAAAGGGGGGAGGGGATCCCAAAAGAAATAAATATAGTATAGTATAGTAGTTTAGCATCGCAGTGTGTCATACTGTAGTATAATATATATAGTACAGTATGTTGAAGTGTAGTATAGAGTGTTGTAGTGGAAGTTACTTTGAAACTTTAGCTTAACAAGCTACAAGCTACTCACTATTCACAACAATTAAGCTACCGCCAAGCTCCACTGTGGATCAGAGTAGTTAAGTTACGCAAGAAGCTACCAGGAAACGAAGTTTAACTACGCTGGAGCTGCTTCAACCAATTCTATTGGGAAAATCAACCGTGACATGTCTTTTTCTACTTTAGCCACTCACTAGCACAAATATGAAATCCACATGCTTTGTGCAGGATATCCTACATCGATCAGTCGGAAAAAAGAAAAGATGAACAGCTTTTGCTTCTTTTTTTTTTCCTTCTTAAATTTGTAAACCATTCTCGGCCGGCCCACCTTAACTAAGGTGCCACACATAATAACTATGCATTATGCATTGACATAATAACTATGCATTATGTCAAAGTGTACACTTGTAAACAGTAAAGTAAGAATTTATCAGTGTAATTTATATCATTGTTTATTTATTAATCTCTTATGCATAGAAATATGCTGTTCAGTTTATTACACAAAATTAAATTTATAGCTTTGTACACACAATCCTGCAACGATAATCTTTATGAAAAACTGCAAAAACAGCCTAATAAAAAGCAAGCCGGTTATATTAACTGCGTGCTGGTAAATGGTGCCTGGTGGTGGACACTTTTATTGGGTGTTGCCATTTGTTTGGTTGAGTAAATGTTATTAAAGCGTTTACTTGAAATAAAAAGCAGTGACGAGGCGTTTGTTCCGTCTATGCTACATGACTGAAAAAGCAGATAGGTACTGGAAGAGCTGCATTACTGTGGAACTAGCTAAGCTACTGTCACACTGCAGAAAAAAGCTGTTGAGCTGGTAGCGTGGCTAATGCTAGCAAGCTATTCCCTAACACTGGTAGTATAGTATGGCATTAAAAAGTAGGTTTATAATATAGTATATTATAGTGTAGTATAGTGGGGCATAGCATGTACAGTAACTGTGTAGTGTAGAGTTGGATAGTATGGTGTTGAAAAGTAGGCCTATAATATAACGTATAGTATAGCACAGTATAATACAGTATGGTGTGTTATAGCACAGCTTAGGATGGTACACTATAGAGTAGGACAGTATGGCATAGCACAGTGCAGTATGATATTAGTATAGTATGATATAGTATAGCATTAGTATAATATAGTATAGTATTAGTATAGTCTACTACTACTACTACTACTACTTTCGGCTGCTCCCGTTAGGGGTCGCCACAGCGGATCATCCGAGTATAGTATTAGTATAGTATGGTACAGTATTAGCATAGTATAGTATTCGTATAATATGGCATAGTATAGTGTAGTATATTATGGTATAGTATTAGTATAGTGTAGTGTAGTAGGAAGAGATGGAAACGGGGGGGGGGGCTAACGGGAAAACCGAAAGTAGTAGTAGTAGTGCAGTATAGCATAGTATAGTATGGTATGTTATAGTATTAGCACAATGTGGTATAGTATTAGTATAGTATAATATGGTATAGTATAGTGCAGCATAGTATAGTATGGTATAGTATTAGTATAGTATAGTGCAGCTTAGTATAATATGGTATAGTATTAGTATAGTATGGTATAGTGTAGTATAGTACTAGTATCGTATGGTATAGTGTAGCATAGTATTAGTATATTATGGTATGGTATAGTGTAGCATAGTAGGGTATAGTGTAGCATAGTATTAGTATATTATGGTATAGTATAGTGTAGCATAGTAGGGTATAGTGTAGCATAGTATTAGTATAGTATGGTATAGTATAATGTAGCATAGTATTAGTATAGTATGGTATAGTATAATGTAGCATAGTATTAGTATAGTATGGTATAGTATAATGTAGCATAGTATTAGTATAGTATGGTATGGTATAGTGTAGCATAGTATTAGTATAGTATGGTATGGTATAGTGTAGCATATTATTAGTATAGTATGGTATGGTATAGTGTAGCATAGTATTAGTATAGTATGGTATGGTATAGTGTAGCATATTATTAGTATAGTATGGTATGGTATAGTGTAGCATAGTATTAGTATAGTATGGTATGGTATAGTGTAGCATAGTATTAGTATAGTATGGTATGGTATGGTATAGTGTAGCATAGTATTAGTATAGTATGGTATGGTATAGTGTAGCATAGTATTAGTATAGTATGGTATGGTATAGTGTAGCATATTAGTATGGTATGGTATAGTGTAGCATAGTATGGTATGGTATAGTGTAGCATAGTATTAGTATAGTATGGTATAGTGTAGCATAGTATTAGTATAGTATGGTATGGTATAGTGTAGCATAGTATTAGTATAGTATAGTGTAGTATAGTTTATAGCGTCATTAGAAATGATAAAGTGATTTTGAATTTTTTAACTTGATTCTTTGTGTCTTTCTTGCCTTTTAGTCTCATTTAACTTTCTAACTCCCTCTCATCCCTTCTTTCCATCTTTCTAGTTCTTTCTCTCCCTCAGTCATCTGATCTCACTCAGTCATCCACTCTCTCTCTCTCTCTCTCTCTCTCTCTCCCTCAGGCTCTCACTCAAACTATGTCACATTTCCCTTCCATATCTCATTTACTCACTGTCTCTTTTTGTTGTGTGTGTGTGTGTGTGTGTGTGTGTGTGTGTGTGTGTGTGTGTGTGTGTGTGTGTGTTTATAGGAGAGTAAGTAAGAGCAACAAGACTAGAAAGGAACAGGGTCGTCAGTGTGCAGTGTGTGTCAGTGTGCATGTGTGAGAACACGTGTGTCATGTGTTTATGTTTAAACCACAGTTGTGTTTTTTATTAAGTTCATCTTCTGTTTACACTTATCTGTTCTGTGTGTGTGTTTGTGAGAAAGAGAGACACAGACAGAGAGAGAGACAGAGCGAGAGAGAGAGCAAGAGACAGCGATGGAGAGAGAGAGAGACGGAGAGAGAGAGAGAGACGGAGAGAGAGAGAGATCATTCAGGAATGTGTGCGATGGCTTTCAAAATTTAAATCTGTTTCTTATTGTCCTTATTTGTTCTGCTGGATTCTAAGCAAGGGGTCTGTATGGTATGCTGAGAGAGAGAGAGAGAGAGAGAGAGAGAGAGAGAGAGAGAGAGTGTTTGTATCGCTCTTTATAGATGTGTTTTATGTGTGTGTAAATGAAAGTGCATGTTTGAAACCGAGGTCTGACATTACTGGCGAGGGAATCACTTGTCTCACCATCTTCCTCACTGTTTTTTGCTTCAAGTGAGGTCACTTCTCATAAGGTTTCCATTTTTCCACTTTAACACATTTTAGACCCGTGTTTTAATTGTTCGAAACACAACTGTTCGACAACACCGCCTGGTTACATCACATCCTGCTGAAGTAAAGACTTCAGGTTCGATACCGCAGGTGTACCATATACACAGCAGTCATACCTATGGATCCATGAGAGCCTGAACGATCAATAACGCAACACCTCGAAGCCTGGGAGGAAGAGGTTACCTGGTGGAAACCCACGCCTCCACAAAAACAACGTGACAACGCCACAGAAAGGCTGGGATTCAGGCGTCCGGGTGGCGTAGCGGTCGATTCCGTTGCCTACCAACACAGGGCTCGTCGGTTCGAATCCCTGTGTTACCTCCGGCTTGGTTGGGCTCCCCTCCAGACACAATTGGCCGTGACTGCGGGTGGGAAGCCGGATGTGGGTATGTGTCCTGGTCGCTGCACTAGCGCCTCCTCTGGTCGGTCGGGGCGCCTGTTCAGGGGGGGGGGGACTGGGGGGGATAGCGTGATCCTCCCACGCGCTACGTCCCCCTGGTGAAACTCCTCACTGTCAGGTGAAAAGAAGCGGCTGGCGACTCCACATGTATGGGAGGAGGCATGTGGTAGTCTGCAGCCCTCCCCGGATCGGCAGAGGGGGCGGAGCAGCGACCGGGACGGCTCGGAAGAGTGGGGTAATTGGCCGGGTACAACTGGCTTATAGAAAAAAAAGAAAGGAGCAAGGCTGGGATCGAACCCAAGACCCTCTTGCCGTGCAACAGCGATAACCACTAAGCCCCAATGTGGCCCTGCAGTTTAATTCAATCAAACTCGAAGTTCGGTGAGTCTTGAAACTGCCCCAGATGTGGTACAAGCATCCCTACTTTTGATTCGTATGAATCATCAATCATTAGTTACTCTTCAAAACACGTGCAACTCACGCTGCAAACGGACAAACGCACTCTTACCCATAATGCTGTCTGTTCCATTGGTGGGGGCGGTGCAGGAGGCGGTGCTGTAGTGATTGGCTCCACCCCCGCCCCCTCCCCCTCTGTGGAAACTGGACATGGGAGGGAGGCTGGAGCTGATATCTGCAGATGAATGGGATGGATAGCTCTGCAGAGAGGGAGGAGAGGAAAAGACCAGCGTTTAACCGGCCCTGTGGGAGGACACGACAATGATCCAAGGAGTAGAGCATACATATTACAGGTGACAACAGAGAAAACACACTGCAGATAAAGACGGCATTTCACACAACACAATTCTCCCACTGCCTTGAAGTACTGTGAGTACTCAAGTGTTAGCCGCCCACAGATGTACTGGTTATCGTATAATTTCCGTTTAATGTTCCTGTAATTTACAGAGCACGTCTTTAGTTTGGAGCCGGGATGAGACATCAATAAAAATATATTAATGCAAATGAAATGATAACAAAATTAACTGGAAAAAAGTATCACGATATCCAGTCTCACGTCATGGTACACAGTACAGAGTTAAAACAAGTAAATGATATTTTTACAAGGAGACTAGGTAGCTTAAAAGTCCTCGGTCCATCTAAAATGGTTAACCCTTAAACGCAACGGTTAAACCCCTTTATAAACTTCTGCCCCTCATTGGACCCCCCTGCAATCATTTGCTACCCCTTACTAACCCTTAAGCAACGGCTCAATCTGAGTTTGTAATATTTTCTGACGCTGTAAAAGGTTCGTTTGCATGGGTGATGTTCTTAAACATCATATTTAAACTGGCCCATATTTTCAATTACGATCAGTTGAGAGAAAAAAAAACCCCACAAAATGCTTATTTTCAATCAATAACTCAAAACTGTTCAGTTATGACTCAAATATAACTCGATTTTAGATGGTCAGATAAATCACAGATTGGGCTCTTTAGCGCTGCTCACTGTCACCGTTTTCCTCAAAACCAGGGTTTAAATATGATGATTGACAGCTCACCAATCTGTCATGGGGATGGATTCCGCAGTAGGAGGAGCTCTGGGTGGGGCCATGGGCAGAGTTCCCACCCCCGAGCATGCTGCCATGGTAACCTTGCTGGCTCATACTACTACTGCTGCTGCTCCATGGGTCCCCACTGTGGTGGCCATCTGATGGATGGAGAGAGAGAGTAATTTTATTTCCATCCAACTGCCAAGTGAATTTTAAGCACACTTTTCTTAAAGCGAAAAAAAAAAAGCAAATTAATTTGTGTATCCATGAGATCTGTTTTAGCAATTACAACCCTGAATGTAGTTTTACACGTTCTACTTTACACGTCCATAATCCGACACCCGGGAGAAGGATCGCCCGGTTGAGAGCTGATCATGTGATTAAATTTTATTCGTGTTTCATTTCTTTACTCGATAAATGCGTTTCCACCACTCATTTAGCACACAAACTACTGACCAAAGGCAAGAGTTTTTGGTAACACTTACTATGAAGCTTGCATCTATAATGCCCTATAAACATCTATAACGCCCTATGAGTGTAGCTATAAGTCATTGTAAGATTAATTATAACCATGTATACGCCCTCACAACACCTCATAACCACCTTTATGATACATTATGTCAATTTAAAACGGATTAATGCATTATAAATAGGTTTATCTGTCAAATGCCATAATGCATCGTAGCCAACTTGTTTTGCTGAGAGATGGATAGTGAGACTTCAGTGCTATTTCACAGTCTTCAGCCATAGCCGTTAGCCATTGTAATACACATTATAGGAAAGTATAGACGTTATAGATGCAATATATGCTTATAGTGCGTTATAGATGCTTATAGGGCATTATAGATGCTTATAGGGTGTTATAGACGCAAGCTTCATAGAACGTGTTACTGAGGTTTTTTTTTATATTGAGGAAGTTTTATCGAATTTTGCCATTTCCATCTAACTTTTCTAATGCAGTACTTCATAAAGTACAATAAAATGCTCTGATGGAAACATGGCTAAAGGAAAACAGAGACAGAGGTAGAAAAGAGGTAAAAAGGAAACTGTGATGCACTTGTGTATGCGTAGGTTCATGTATGTGAGTACAGCTGTGTTTTTATGTGTACTGTGCATTTTGATTTTCTATTTTCTCGTTTAACAGATGCTTTCATCAAAAGCAATTTACAGGAGACTCAACAGTTGGCAGATAGATTTAAGTGTTAGCGATTAGTATGATCGAGCACAAAACAGTAATGTTATTGTAGCCAAGAGTGCAGGTCATGTCAAGTGGATCTGGAGTAAGTGAGCCTTAGGTAATTAGGAGGAAATAAAAGGAGAATTAAGTTATAAAGTGGAAGGACAATGTCATATTTCAATATAACTGACATCAGAGATCATATCATGCCGTGCACATAGTGGAAGTCGAGAAGTGCTGCAATTCAGTTTAAGAGTGATGAAGAATAAAGGATTGAGGCTGATCTGAAAGTGGAGAGTTTAAGGAATTTCCCGAAGGAAGGAAGTGAGTCAATAGCTCGGATGGAAGCCCGGAGTTCATTCCACCATTATGAGGTCAGGTGAGATTAAAGTCTGGACCTAGATCTGGTCAGTTACAATTATATGTGTGTGTACATTCATGTCTGTGCAAGTATGTTTATATTTACGTGAGCTTATGGTAAGATGAGTACATGTACTCCCAAACAGGCTTCGTGTGTGTGTGTGTGTGTGTGTGTTTGTGTGTGTGTTGTGATGTGTCTAGTGCAGCATTCCAGTGAGATGTTGCATATAGGGATGCATGTGACCTTCCTCCCTTAGCCCCAGCCACTGGCCAACCAAGTTCTGGGTAAAGGAAGCCGAGGACGCAAGTCTTCCAAGGCCAGTACACAGCCTGTTCCTCACCAAGACTCCTACCATGCCTCCTCGTGGCAGCACATAGTAATTGGCAGTCTTGCAACTCCAGGTTAAACTGGTAGGAGATCTCACAGCTGCAGTGGTCCCCAGAGGCATGATGACTGGGCCAACCCTGCAGTCAGCCAACCACTGCCTTACCTTGCTGCTTTGTGGGTAAGTCCAAGAAGGCAAAGGCTATGAGAGCACAACCTGAGAGAAAAGCAAGCTATGGCAGCAAACTTTGACGTGGCATCTGACAGACTGGACCAACGGCAGCAGGGGGAGATGCCAGTCATCTTGGTACTATCCCTTGCCACTGGAACCCATCTCCTTTATGTCAAGAATGTCATATTGGAAGTAGCGTAATCCCCATGTCACTCTAACCATGTACCTACAACCACTTGTTGGGAGTCTTCCATCTATACCCTACCTCTTAAAAAGTCTGCTGGTGATGGGTTGCCTGGTGATGAGAGCTGGGCTGAATGACCTGGGAGCTCCTAGTCAGGCCCCTACACAGCAGCACAGGGTATTGGATGCTAGCAGCTGAGACTGAGTGGCAGCTGCTTTCAGCAGACCCCTGTGTGTCTGAGCAGCCCTCTTCAGGGACAACACTGCTCACCCTGAACAGGGAAAGGCCTAGAAAAGGGGGCCCAAACATTGTCTACTTAAAATGTTCCGGGATAGGCTACCGCACCTATCAGGACATTTAGTTTCGATTGTGGTAGAAAACACAATAGAAAAGTAAAGCACATTCCTCTACGGCTTGCAGTATAGAATATTAAGAACTCTCATGGACTCTAGCCATGTTACAGATAGGCCTGCCTGTTGGATTGCACTGATCGCAACAGAGCTAAAGCAATACAAAATCCATATCACTGCCCTGAGTGAGACTATACTCCTTGGCAAGGGCTCCCTTAGAGAAGAGAGCAGTGACTATAATTTATTTTGGAAGGGATACCCAAGAAAAGGCAAAAATCTGCACGGTGTGGGACTAGTAATAAAGAACTGCCTCCTGCCCAACCTGACAGAAACATCCATTGGAATAAGTGGAAGACTCATGTCTCTCCTTATCCCGCTTGCTGAGAAACAGTATTCCACCCCTTTTAGTGCTTTTACACCACTGCCATTTGAAGATGGAGTAAAAGATTGCTTCTACCAGCAGTTGGACAATGCCCTAATTAAGGTCCCCAAGAAAGACAATTCTTCTTCTGGGGGAATGCAAGTGTCGGAAATAATCATGAGGTTTGGAAAGGAGTGATCAGACGCCATGGAGTTGGGCATGTGAATGCTAATGGTCTTAGGCTCCTGAACAACAGCTCTCCATAACCAACATGTTCCAGATGAAGAATAAATACGAAACCTCCTGGATGCACCCATGGTCAAAGCACTGGCACCTGATCGACTACATCAATGTTCGAATATTTGACATTAGAGATGTTTGTATCACTCGAGCCATGAGAGGAGCTGAGTGTGATACAGACCAATGAATGACAGTAGCTACACTACACCTCATGGTATGCCCAGCGGTCCACCTTAAAAAGGCCACCAAAATGAGGCTACATTGCACTAAACTCAGAGATGCAGATGTGCACAACAACCCACAGTGTGTTCTAGCAGAGTAGCTTGGAGACACTGAACTCAAAAGGACTACCATCAGCACCCTGCTGTGTGAATCAGCACCCCAGACTATTGGTTATAGTGTAAAAAAGCACCAGGATTGGTTTGATGCAAATGCCACACACATTGGCACTTATGGACAGTATGCACAGAGCACACAAAACTAGCCTGATCACCCTGCAGGAATGGCAACAGCAAAGACATAGTCCAGCAGGAACTGGGATACCTGCAGAATGAGTGGTGGGTTTCCAGTGCTCAAGAAATTCAAAATTGTGCAGACAAGCATGCACAACTTTTATAATGCCATCAAACCATCTACGGACCAAGAAGCTGCTCTGTTTGTTATAATAGAAACACTGTTGGATCCACTCTCATAAAGGACTAGGTCAAGATCACAATGATGGAGAGAACACTTCGAAGCACTCCTAAATCACACCAATACAGTGCTCCTTGATAAGCTTCCATTGCTGCCCACCATCCAGACCCTCAATGGTCCACCATCCTTCGGCAAAGTCTTCTCATTCATCAGGTCACTGAAGAACAAAAAAAGCCCAGGTCTTGATTCTGTCCCTGCCAAAATTCTAGCAAGAGGGTTACCTCAGGCACATTAGCAGTTTACCAGTTCACTGCCAAGGTGTGGAATCAGGAATGTATTTCTCATCAGTGGCGGGACGCAAATATTGTCACCATCTACAAGAATAAGGGTGATAAATCTGTGTCCAGAACAGCAGGGGTATATCACTCCTTGCAGTGGCTGGCAAAGTACTGGCAAAAGTCATGCTCCACAGACTGGTTGACAACATCACTGAGGGGCTCCTTCCAGAGTCCCAATGTGGCTTCAGGAAAAACAGAAGCACTATGGACATGATCTTCACTGCAGGACAGCTGCAGTTGCAAGAACAGACGCAAATCCTGTTCAATGCATTCGTTGACCTTTCAAAGGCCATTGACATGGTAGACTGTGACCTCCTTTGGGGGGGAGGGGTCCTCCTGCATTATGGCTGCCCCCACAAACTTTGTCAACATCTTGCATCAATTTCACGAAAGGACGACCACTAAGGTTATAGTGAGTGGAACCGAGTCTGAGGCTTTTTGTGTAGGCACAGCTGTAAGAAAAGGCTGTTTGCTTGCAGCAGTGCTTTTTAACATCTTTGTCCTCTGCATGACAACTCTCCTGCAGAGAGTGGGGTGACTATTAATTTTCGTCGGGATAAGAACCTCTGCGACATCAAACGGTTCCAAGCCACCACAAAGCTCAGGTCAGTGCGCATACTCAAGCTACAGTATGCTGACGATTGTGCTTTTGTGGCACACATTCCAACAGCACTGCAAGCCACTCTTACAGCTGCTGTGAGGGTATACAGTTGAATGGGGTTGTCTGTTAACATCCCTAAAACAAATCCTCCGCCCATGGTCATCTGATCTCCGACCAGAACTTCCCAACTTTTACATCTCAGATTCTCCTCTTGCCCTTGTACCACACTTTAAATACCTTGGTAGCATCCTCTCTGGTGACTGCAACATCAATCAGGACATCCAGAACAGGATCCAACAGGCCTCGTGCTCCTTTGGACGCCTGACAGAGCGGGTCTTCACCAACAGCAACCTGCACCTCAATACAAAGATTGCAGTCTATCAGGCAGCGTGCCAATCCACACTTCTGTATGGATGTGACACACGGATGCTTTACAACCGCTACCTGAAACAACTTGAGGCCTTACACATAAAATGTCACCAGTGCATCTTGAAAGTGACCTGGCAGGATCGCATCTCAAAACTTGAGCTTCTAAAATGCACCAGCAGCAGCAGCATAGAGGCCACCATCTTTCACCACCCACTCAAATGGCTTGGCCACCTCATCAGGATGCCAGAGGACCGCATCCCTCAAAAGGTCCTTTATGGCCAACTGAGACTAGGACACCGCTCAGCCGGTGGACAAAAATAGAGGTTCAAAGACCAGCTGATGGTCTCCCTTAACAAGTGTGGGCTCCACCCTGGCACACTAGAGATGGCAGCCGTTGATTGACCCAACTTGTGCCGTCTATGTCATGAAGTGTGAAGCTTGCTGAGAAAAAAAGCACCTGACAAAGTAGCGCAGGAGACACAAATCCACAAGTACGGTTAATCCAACACCACCCTCTGCCAGTGCCTTTATGTGCACTGCCTGTGGAAGGACTTTACTGCCACCAAAGGACTCATAACAAACAAAAATAGGAGTCATCATCGGACACGATGGACAGCCTGAAGGTGTGCATGTGTGTGTGTATGTGTGTGTGTGTGTGTGTGTGTGTGTGTGTGTGTTTGTGTGTGTGTGTGTGTGTGATTCTTGCATTTTAGCGTGTTCCAATAATACCTGGCATGAAGAATGAGCTTGGGAACCCAGTGCTAGGAGGTTTCGACGAGGGATAACCTGGCGAGTCCCTGTTGTAGTCCGCTGTGCTAGCAGATGGAGCGTACACCTAAAACACAAATGGAAAAAAAAAAGTCAACCATATATATTTCTTCAGAACAACTCTTGTGTCTGAAATGGGCAACAACGGATGCATTAGTTAAAGGTGCTGTGTGTATTTGTACTTGAATCCTGACCTCCGTTGTTCAGAGGTTTGAATCACAACAACAAATCAAAGCAAGCAAGACAAACTCCCAATGATACGCAGCACATCTGTCGTTTTCAGATGTTCTCAATAGATATCATTTTGCTGTGATCAGCACTATTAGCGGAGAACTGTGGAGTTACGCCATGTCCTTAGGGGACATGATTTCAATCAACAACAAAAAAAAAACTTATTTGGCCAACTCCTGTGTACAGAAATCTGGAGCGCCTGTGAGGTCTGTGAGCCATTTATTTTGTTTTAAATCAACTCCTGCTGACATCCACTAGTCATATTATGATATTCACTTGTCATATTATGCCATGTGTCAGGCAGTTTTCGTCAACAATCTGCCAAAACTATACACTTAACAAAGGCCTTTTGGTGTATCAGCCATGGTGGTTATTCAGTATCAAGTCTTGGTTCGTGCCCCACTATTTAATGCATGGTTCCTTAACCACTGCTGCTTTTCTTCTTTTCTCCCACGTTAAGATGAACCACAAAACAAAACACGTTTTCATTTCTTTCACACTCATAAGTGATGAGTACATGGACGGGAGATCCTATTGTATTGTTTTGCAGTGCATTTATTATGTTTAATTGTGCAACATAGAAAAAGGGACGCCAACAATACCAACGGAGAATGGATGCAGCGTGAGTGAATGAATGAATGAGTGAAAGCCTTGCATTTATCCTGTATTATTACACAGTGGTAGTCATGGTAAAAGTCCTCCCTCATGTAGTTTTTCCACATCTATCCTGTATTAGCATTGTACACAGTGACAACTACTGTAAAAGACCTCCTTCATGCATTGATCCCCTGTCTGACTTGTAACAGTACTGTACCGAGTATCAGTCATTGTAGAAATCAACACTTATAAAACATTTTTCATACTGTTCTTCGCCACCTCTTATGATAAAAAATGACACAAAATATGACATTTCCAAAACTCTCCCCCTAGAGGTCAAATTACAGAATGGCAATGGTGCAGCAAAAATGTGGGACTTGAATGGTACAGAAGTCCGGATTCAACCACATCCAACATACTTGGCTCTAAAATAGGTTCTATAGGCTAAAGGCTCTCGCTGCATATAAAGGCAGTGACACAGGCGATCCTAGGGCCATCACAGCACCTGTTTGCAAGATACGTTTCAAAGTTTCTCTTGCCAACGGAGGCAGCACACTGAATACAGCAAACATACTATCTCCCACAACCACCTGATCTCTACAAGGAACGCAAAGCCTGATAGGAGTGATAATAAAAGACCGATATATGAGAACTGTAATTTGAATTACATTGCTGGTTTAACAGCGGCGCTAACATCCAAAAAGTGCTGACGTGCAAGTTAATTCATCTCCCTTTCCCAGGTCTCATCCAACAAATAAAAAACGAGTTTATATTGCTAAA
>JAJHIY020002013.1:0-2500 GCA_022114975.2 Lampris megalopsis | reverse complement strand
TGCACACACCTACACCACTGTGTGTATTCAACTCAAAACAGGTTGTGTCATGCTGACATTTTGTTCCTCCACCGTTTCTGGCAAGGCTGGTAGAAACACCCAGATTGGCGTTTAGAAAGAGTGTGTGTGGGGGTGTTGTCTGGGAATTTTATGTGAAGAATGTGCTTATGTGTGTGTGTGTGTGTGTGTGTGTGTGTGTGTGTGTGTGTGTGTGTGTGTGTGTGTGTGTGTGTGTGCAAAATAGTGGGAGTGAGATAGAGGCACAGACAGACGGACAGGAACAGGTGCAAGGAGACCATGCTCTGGTAGGAGTCACTTAACCCTTACTTCCTGAAATGCCTTCTCTCTCTCTCTCTCTCTCTCTCTCTCTCTCTCTCTCTCTCTCTCTCTCTCTCTCTCTCTCTCTCTCTCTCTCTCTCTCTCTCTCTCTCTCTCTCTCTCTCTCTCTCTCTCTCTCTCTCTCTCTCTCTCTCTCTCTCTCTCTCTCTCTCTCTCTCTCTCTCTCTCTCTCTCTCTCTCTCTCTCTCTCTCTCTCACACACACACACACACATACCCTAGCATTGTTCCCATGGTTGGACAGTGTATCTAGAGTTACCATGAGAAAGCCTCGCACATTATGTCAACCAACTGAAAAACCTCAGTATCTGAGCGATCACAGCAGCAGTAGGAAACCCAGCTGAGTTTGGTGCCATGCCTATCTCCACTACAACACAGTACAGACACAGCTGTAACCAGTTCAGCAACATGCTGTTTCATACCATATACTGATCAGCCAAAACATTAAAACCACCTGCCTAATATTGTGTAGATCCCCCTCATGCCAACAAAACAGCTCTGGCCCATCGAGGCATGGACTCCACCAGACCTCTGAAGGTGTCCTCTGGTGTCCGGCACCAAGACGTTAGCAGCAGATCCTTTAAGTCCTGTAAGTTGTGAGGTGGGGCCTCCATGGATCAGACTTGTTTTTCCAGCACATCCCACAGATGCTCGATCGGATTGAGATCTGGAGAATCTGGAGGCCAAGGCAGCACCTCGAACTCTTCGTCATGTTCCTCAAACCATCCCTGAACAATGTGTGAGGTGCAGCAGGGGGCATGATCCTGCTGGAAGAGGCCACTGCCATCAGGGAATACTGCTGTCATGAAGGGGTGTACCTGGTCTGCAGCGATGGTTAGGTAGGTGGTACATGTCCAAGTAACATCCACATGAATGCCAGCACCCAAGGTCTCCCAGCAGAACATTGATCAGAGCATCACACTGCCTCCACCCGCTTGCCTTCTCCCCATAGTGCATCCTGGTGCCGTCTCTTCCCCAGGTAAACAGTGCACACACACACCCGGTGGTCCACATGATGTAAAAGAAAACATGATTCATCAGACCAGACCACCTTCTCCCACTGCTCCGTGGTCCAGTTCTGATGCTCACATGCCCATTGTAGACACTTTGGGTGGTGGACAGGGGTCATCATGGACACTCTGACTGGTCTGCAGCTATACAGCCCCATACGCAGCAAGCTGTGATGCACTGTGTGTTCTGCCACCTGTCTGTCATAGCCAGCATTCACTTCTTCAGCCTCTTCTGTGGGATCGGACCAGACGGGCTAGCCTTTGCTCCCTACATGCATCCATGACCCTGTCGCCGGTTCAGCGGTTGTCCTTCCTTGGACCACTTTTGGTAGGTAGTGACCACTGCATACCAGGAACACCCCACAAGACCTGCCGGTGTGGAGATGCTCTGACCCAGTCGTCTAGCCGTCACAGTTCGGCCCTTGTCAAAGTCGCTCAGATCCTTACACTTGCCCATTGTTCCTGCTTCCAACACATCAACTTCAACAACTGACTGTTCACTCGCTGCCTCATACGTCCACCCCTTGACAGGTGCCATGGTAACCAGACGATCCATGTTACTCACTCCCCTGTCAGTGGTTTTAATGTTTTGGCTGATCGGTGAATTTCCAACTGCACAGAACCCCATCCGCATGCAAGTAAAACAGCATGTTGGAGTCAGTAGAAGTAGAAGAAGTCAGTAGAAGTACAGTAAAGGTCAGTTAGAGTGCTGAAGCGGGGACGGCGAAGGAAAGGAGAGAGCCAGAAAGAGAGGCGAAAGGAAACGATCAAGTATTACACCAGCTCGTAGCAGAATAACTCTCCTGCAGCTTTTTATAATACTGACTGACTGGTTTCAGGCCGTCTCTGCCGTAAATAGAAACATAAAGCGAGGAAAATAAATGGAAAACTGTGAGTGGAAGTGGACAGAGGGGGGGGAGGGGGGGAGGAGGGGGGTGAGGCCTTGTTGTCTTGATTGTTTGTGTGCGATGCCTTTACTCTTTGTTATTGGCTCAAAATGTGGAACATCTGTTCAAGTTTCTAAATGTCCTTTCCTCCTTTCCCACCCCTTCATCCTCCGTCTTGTCTTCCTCTTCTCTTCCCTCCTTCCTCTGCTTTTTTTTTTTACCCCCCTCTATTTCTTCTTTCTTCCTTAAACATCGTCGTGTCGTG
>JAJHIY020002012.1:70000-87500 GCA_022114975.2 Lampris megalopsis | reverse complement strand
TCTGACCGCATGTCTTTTGTAGCGTAAACGGCGATAAGGACGTAACAGGAAAATACGTCACCAAAGCAGGATGTGGCGGTTGCTTTGGTAACAGCGCGCCAACTTTCGAAAAAATGGAGCGAGAGCGAGCGTGCGCGTGGTCGGGGTACAAGAGAAACGAGATGCCTGACCTCCTTTTGGGCAGAAGAGTCACTCCTGTCAGTCTCAACCGTATATTGGTGCCGGAAACATCTTCAGACATTAGCTGTTGTTTTCACAGCTAGTCGGCAAAATCTGGCGCTTGACTGAGGCCCTTTGACCTTGTAGCGGAAGTGACGTAGACAGCACCGGACGCTTCTTCTTCGTCTGCTTCTTCTTCTCTTTCGGGGTAATGAAATCTGATCACAAGCGGTCAGCGGGCGTGTAGCGCCGCATTATGTAATAACGCCGCATTATTAAATAATGCGCATTATGTAATAACGCCCTGTAGCGCCGCAGGGCGTAAACGGCGATGTGTCTCGCTGTCGACTTGTGATCCGATCGCCCCAAAACGCATTTTAAAACCGAGTGTGAACAGGGTTGTAAGAGATAGCCCCGCCCCCTCCCCCAACGTACTTTATAAAGGCGTGTCGAGACCCGCTGCGTCCCTTTCCGACCCGGACAGCTGCTGAGGCGGACGTGTGTGGCGGTTTGCCTTAGCTTTGTAGAACTGATATTTATCATAAAGGGAAATATCTCCCCAACCAGATTCAAAGACCCCCAGAAAGACCCGCGGTAGCGACAGTCCTGCTGCTGTTTGCTGAGGGAAACGACTCGGTGAGTGTGACCGGGATGCTAGCGGCAACTGTAATTGTAAGCAGTTACAATAAATCGCAATTGTAAGTAACTACAGTTACATGTAATTAATTATAAACAGTTAATTAATGCAATGTAAGTAATGTTAAAACGTCAGCGTTGGCCGACGTTAGCTTGAAACAACGCTAGTGTAGACTACTAATGAGACGCGTTAGCCCCCTAGCTAGCGGGTCTGACCCTTTGGTGGCAACCGGAAGCGTGCAGATCCTCAGAAGTCTCTTCGGAGCGCGGGAATAACGAAGCGCGAAACTACTAATAAGACACGTTAGCCCCCTAGCTAACGGGTCTGACCCTTTAGCCGAGCGGCTAGTGATGTCGCCTTGTGGCGCAGTACACCCCCGTATCGAATCCCGCACCGGGCAAGAACATAACCGGTTAGCCAAGTTAGCGTTAGCCACCTCTATTGTTAATGTGTTGGAAGGGCGCCGGTCGTGACGCAGCATTGCTGCACGGTCGCGGGGACGCTGGAGCCTGTCCCAGCAGCCGCTGGGCGGCCCTGTGATGGTGGCAGGGCCGACACACACGTTCACGCCTGGGGACGATTTAGTACGGCCGAGTCACCTCACCCACGTGTCTTCGGAGCGCGGGAGGAAACCGGAGCACCCGGAGGCTGCGATTGAAGTTACTTGTTGCTAGTTCGCGCCAAAGCTTATGCAATTGCGATGTGTGGTGATTATTTATTGCAGTTGTACAAGATCCGCGGATTCCCAAGCCCGGCTTGGGAAGTGCAGCTGTTCCTGGACTGGCAAGCCAAAGCCCCATGAGCTGGATCGAAAGAAAGGGAGAGATGCTTGAAGACGAATACAACATAAATGGAATTATTCTTGAATGTATATGTTAACTAGAAGAACCCCGCTACAATGTAGCGGTTTGGTGATCCACCCGTCTAAATCTCCCTCCTCTTCATCCTGCCAGCTAACCACCTTCCCCCTGCCCCTAAACCGCCCCCCCCACTCCAACTCCCTCCCCCCAAATGCTCAGAATCATCTGAAATGTTGAGAAAAGTGGTTTACCCCCCCCACTCCAACTCCCTCCCCCCAAATACTCAGAATCATCTGAAATGCCGAGAAAAGTGGTTTTTAGCCGTTTTTAGAAAATGCATATTTTGCGTAATTATTATAATTATTTTAATGTTCTGCTATTTTTCTGGTCCTCTCTGGAACAATACCTACCACCTCAAAAAAAAATGAGGATCATAAGTGCATTTTTGCAAAAATGCATTTATTTTGCGTAATGCCAAAACATTTCTAAGTCCCAGAAAAAATCAAAGATGCTCAGAATCACCTGAAATGCCGATAAAAGTGGTTTTTAGCCGTTTTTAGAAGAAATGCATATTTTGCACATTTATGCATAATTAATTATGCATAATTTTAATTGTCTGCTATTTTTTATAGGTGCCCCTGATCATCCCCAATAACCTCCAAAAAGAATCAAGGCCCCAAGTGCTTTAGTTTGGCCGTTTATAGACTCTCACACACCAGACACACATTGTGAAAATACAGGAGTAGATGTGATTTGAGTTGAGTTAAAAAGGGGGGAAGAGAACAGAAAATAACTCTCCTTTTTTTTTTTTATCTTTCAAATGTGACTGCTGAGTATGTGTCTTGTTTCACTTTGACTTTTGCTGCCGGTACCCATTTTCTCCCGAGCGACCTAGAACTTATGAGACTCTTGTCCACATTGAAACTGATTATTCTTCTCTTATTTGTAATATAGAGAGGATTGGTAAGAACTGGTTGTTATCCATATGTCTGTGCTCGGTACCATAGCTAGGGGTGCTGGTTGTTACACTTGCCTAAATGAGTCTGACACAAGGCTGGTTTGTGTACAAATCAGTCCCTTACAGCTTAATATCCAGCCAACATTTGGCAGAAGACTGAATCTTTCAGCATACAGTGTGGACTGCATTAGCTCGCTGCTGACATAGCGCTGGTTTTGGCTCGGAAGAGTTCTAAATTGACAGCTTTCACCTGCCACATTTGTTGTTTCTCAGACGTATAAGTTGGCACCGGGGAAATATCTGCGGCAGAGGTCTTTGTGTTTCAGTGTATTCTCCTGATCTGTAAATAAAGTATCTGGCAGACAGACAAGGTGATGGACCTCTTTCCGTCGATAAAATGTAGTCTGGAACCCCTTCAACTCGAGGTCTTACACAAATAACTGTTTTGTATACACATTGAGTGCCCCGAGGAAATGAATTTTACTGTAGATGCCCAAAGAGCCTTGTCATGTATCACAAGGGACTAGGGCACTCCAAATTCAAATAAGTCGGTTTTCTTTAAAAGGTTTTTTGGCACCAGCTGGACGCTGTAGGGAGGATGAGCGAGTGAGGAGGTTGACTAATCTGGTTTGTTTGTTATGTGTCTCTTTCAGAACGCTGCTGGGCGGGCCGAACTGAAGGATGGCGTTTTGGTGGGAGGTGAATCTGGTTCTTCTCATAGTCCTGCTGCTCTGCTGTGGCGCTGCCGCTGCGCCCTCTGACATCCTGTACCGGGTGCCGGAGGAGCAGCCCCCCAACACCCTGATTGGCAGCCTGGCGGCAGACCAAGGCCTACCCGACACAGGTCACCTCTACAAGCTGGAGGTGGGCTCACCTTACCTGAGGGTGGATGGCAAGACAGGAGACATTTACACCACAGAGATCCCCATTGACCGCGAGACCCTGAGGGATTGCCGCAACTTGTTCGAAGGCGACAAGTGCTTCCTGGAGTTTGAGGTCTCCATCACTGACATGATCAAAGGCATCGGGACGGGACCGCGGCTGATTGAGGGACGGATCGAGGTGCTGGACATAAATGACAACACGCCCCAGTTCGCCTCCCCCATCCTCACCCTCTCTATCCCGGAAAACACGCACATCGGCGCCCTCTTCTCCATCCCCATGGCTAACGATAAAGACTCCGGGATCAACGGTGTGGCAGAGTACTCGCTCAGCGCTGGGCCTGACGCTGACCAGCTCTTTAGCCTGCAGGTCACCATGGATACGGACGAGAAGCTGCCACAGCTGGTTGTCATGGGCAACCTTGACCGCGAGTTGAAGGACTCATATGATCTGAACATCCGTGTGGTGGACGGGGGGAAGCCACAGAGGGTGAGCAGCGCCCTGCTCCGGGTCACCGTCACCGACCAGAATGACAACGCCCCAAAGTTTGAGAGGAACCACTATGAGGCAGAGCTACCAGAGAACAGCCCCATGGGACACTCTGTGCTGCAGGTTAGAGACACACACATTGAAATCATTACATAAACACACACAATGGAAACACACATATCAATGATACACACACATTCACACAGTCATACACGTATATAGTCATACACACAACACACACACCAATGCACAAACATATTGATATGAACAACATATGCACATTTACATACCGATGTACTCACACAGACATACACATATGGAAAAAATTGTAAACGCACACACATGCTAGTACAAACACATACACAGCTTAATACAGATATAAAGCAGTAACAATGTTTGTATAAATATTTTTTTTCTCTGAGTTTTCCTTTAAACACAGCAGCCTTGTCTAAACACATATGTATGTACGTATATATACAGAAATCCCCCTCCCTTTGTGGAGATATATACGTAATGAGGGAGTGGGTGGACTGGTGGGAATCCGCCGTGATACACTGAGAGCCTGACATACAGCTTTGGGTCATTAGGGCTGTCATTTCCCAGCATGCACTGGGCACTGATCCAAAACAAAAAACGTCTGTGTGAGGGAAATTCAACTCATTGCCATCCATGTCGCTTCAAACAACAGACTTTATTAAAAAAGTGAATTATTGACAGGTTCTGCAGATTATCTGTTGAGTAGTCTGCGGCGTGCCTTAGCAGTATTCCGTGGGCAGTTCGCATCAAGTGTCTAAGCGTTCGGCGGGAATGGATACTGTTAATCTCTTCGTCGGCAGTTATCCTTGAACCATCCGGTTGTTTTGTTTTCTTTCTGGGGGGAGTGTGTTATAAGAGTTTTCTCTTCTCTTTATAATCTTAAATGGAAAGCAACAACTCTCGTCTGATGACTTTAAGCAGGTCAGGAGTGTCAATCAAAGCCATTTTCCTGCCTCTGAGGAATCACTTTTTAAATCCAGGCTAAGTGAAATGAGTTCGGTGGCGTCCTGGAATGGAGTGAGTCACATTTTAGAGCAATAATACCAATAAAACCCGTGGATAATCTCATGACTGACTCAGATTAAGACATGCATGCATGCATTGCTGGCAGCCGGCTGGTCCTGTTTCTCTGGGTGTTTATATGTGGCTTTGTGGAGGTGTGGCGTTCTCACCTGGTCTGCTGGTGACAAGTGCTCCCAGCTGTACCAGTCAAGCTCAAAGGTGAAGTTGATTTACTGGTTAATTTGTAACTAGACGCTGCAACCCCACATCCTGATCCAACGCCAGTACACCTTCTCACTTTACCAGCGATTCAAATAGGCAGGGAGGAAATATTTAATGTATTGATATTATATATTCGCTTACTGTAATATCATTAGCATCAAGGCTCCAGCAGCCATGCAGAAAAGGATGGAATTTGGAAAACGTGTAATGACGAACGCAGCTCCAAAACGCTTCAAAAAATGTCACAGATGTTTGTCCTCATTGTCAACTGGTGGAGTGTTTAACGTCAAACTCGGCTGCTCAGTTACTTTTAAAGGAATAACACGCTGAATACAAAGGCGGTGTAATGACACCAAAACAATATATTGGAATTTCAAATCAGGTGTTTAACAATAACAACAAAACACATCACATTACAAGGTTACATTAAACCTTGACGGTGACAGCATTGTTCATGGCGATATATCACAGAACAATGATTATAAAGTGTTGAAATCAGCAGTAATGTGTTATTACACACTAAATCCTGAGAGGTAACATGCTCTGACACCTATGAGTAGATACTAACTCAGTTATCAGTGTCATGTGTTAGTGTTTTCACTTGATAACACTGAATTTTGGGAAGCCTTGGTAAGGCATAACAAAGACTGTTCCTCCTCGCTCCTCTCCTAATCGACCCTGAGGAGCTGGAGCTTTTCATAACAAGAGGAACATTAACACTCACTAATCCGCCCATTAGATACCAATGACCCAGTCGACAGTCACTAGATGTTTGTGTGGGTGTGTGCACATTCATTATGTAACAGACAGGGAAGCACAACAGGTTTGTAGTATTGTAGTAGCAGGGGTGGCAAAGCAGAAACAAAAATACCAACATGTATCAGGATGTCATTACTTTTGAACAAGTACACAAGATAAACCTCTTCTCTCTCCTTGTAGGTCAGAGCCAATGATGCTGACACAGGCACCAACGGTGAGATCGACTACAGCCTTCATCAGGCGTCTGAGACCGTGCAGAGGCTGCTTCGAATTGACCGCTCAACGGGCATCATCTACGTCAAGGGCCTGGTGGACCGTGAGGAGGAGAACTTCCTCAAGTTCTTTGTTGTGGCCAAGGACCGTGGCCCCAACGCCAAGAGTTCCAAGGTCCTGGTGACCATCAATGTCAGGGACCAGAATGACAATGCCCCAGCCATTGAAATCCGTGGCATTGGCCTGGTGACTCACCAGGACGGTGTGGCGAACATCTCTGAAGACATGCCCATTGGCACACCCGTGGCGCTGGTCCAAGTATCTGATCGCGATGAAGGTGAGAATGCGGTGGTGACATGTGTTGTGGCCGGCGATGTCCCGTTTCAGCTGCGACCCGCAAGCGAATCAGCCAATGACCGTAAGAGAAAGTACTTCCTGCAGACCACCACCCTACTGGACTATGAGCGCATCAAGGATTACAGGATTGAGATTGTTGCCGTGGATTCTGGGAACCCAGCCCTGTCCAGCACCAACTCTCTCAAAGTCCAGGTCACGGACATGAATGACAACATACCGAGCTTCTCGCCGTCCATGCTGGAGGTGGACTTTGCTGAGGGAAATCAGCCAGGTGACAAGGTGCTAGATGTGACGGCCACAGATGCAGATAGCGGCACCAATGCAGAGCTCGTCTACAGCATCGTTGAACTCTCAGCCACCAAACTCTTTGAGATCAATGCTAACACTGGTGAGGTGCGTGTAAAGAACTTGCTGGATCGTGAAGATACTGAGCGGTACCAGTTCCATGTGGCTGCTGCCGACAAGGGTGTCCCCAGCAAGACTGGTACTGCCACTGTGGTGGTCAATGTTCTCGACCGCAATGACAACGATCCCAAATTTATGCTGAGTGGCTACAGCTTCTCTGTTGTTGAGAACATGCCCCCCCTCAACCCTGTAGGTGTGGTAACCGTCACTGATGCTGACAAAGGTGAGAATGCCAGGGTAACGCTTTACGTGGAACCTGACAACGGCAAGTTTGTCATCCAGAATGGCACAGGCACCATCCTGTCCAGCATCTCCTTTGACCGGGAGAAGGAGAGCACCTATACCTTCCGTCTCAAGGCCGTGGATGCCGGGGACCCGCCTCGCTCGTCGTATGTGGGCGTCACCATCAATGTCCTGGATGAAAATGACAATGCCCCATATGTCACCAAACCAGCCAACTCCACCTACAAGTACCTGCCACCTGTCACCAGCCCAGACACACGCGTAGAGGTGGTCGAGGCAGAAGATATGGACTCTGGACCAAATGCAGAGCTGATCTACAGCATCACCGGTGGAAACCCATATGGTCTGTTTCACATCTCTCCCAGCAGCGGGGAGATCACGCTGGCGCAGGAGTTCACCCGCAAGCATAATGGCCTTCACCGCCTTGTGGTGCGAGTCAGCGATAAGGGCAAGCCCCCTCGGCACACCATCGCCCTGGTCCACATCTTCGTCAATGACACCATTGGAAACATCACCCTCATAGAGTCCCTGGTGGGACACAGCCTCTACACCCCCCTGGACAGGGACATTGCTGGTGACCCCAACTATGCCCTTGCCCAGCGCAGCAACATCCTCTATGGAAGCTTGGCAGGGATCGCTGGGGTCATCCTGGTCATCGTGGCAGTGGTGGTCATAAGACATCGGCTGCAGAAAGACACTAAGAGCGGCTATCAGGCTGGCAAAAAGGAGAGCAAGGACCTGTATGCCCCAAAGCAGGGGCCCAAAAATGGGAAGGGCAAAAAGAGCAAAAAGGGGAAGGCTCCTAAACCGGCCAAGCCCCTGGAGGAAGACGAGGAGGCCAGTCTGCAGAAGGGCCTCAAGTTCAACCTCATTAACGACAATGTCAGCGAAAGCCCCCGAATCCACCTGCCCCTGAATTACCCCCCGGGGAGCCCTGATCTGGGCAGACACTACCGCTCCAACTCCCCCCTGCCCTCCATCCAGCTCCAACCCCAGTCCCCCTCTGCCTCCAAGAAGCATCAGGCCGTGCAGGACCTTCCTGCCACCAACACCTTTGTGGGCACAGGAGACAACAACTCCACTGGCTCCGACCAGTATTCGGATTACAGCTACAAGGCCAACCCCCCCAAATACAGCAGCAAACAGGTAGGAGACTACTTTGTAAACACGGCAGGGTACAACAGGAACATCATGTGGACCAACAGGGTGTGGTAGTCACATGGGACTGGTTTAACACAGCAGATGTGATCCTACCAAAGCTGCACTGATTTCCCTATCTGTCCTGTGGCACAGCACCGCATCACAGCTAGCAGCACCCACCCCACCAGTCGCCTTTTTGAACTTTTATTTCCGTTTCATCATTTGGTTTCTTTTATTCATTGTTTTGTTCTCACCTTGAAATGGACTTAACGCCAAGGAAAGGTTTCTATATGTTTTCTTTGATTTGATTTCTGTTACTATCCACTTTACCATGGTGATTTAAATGAAGGAGGTTCAGATGTTTCCCTTTTTTTTTAATTTAAGGTTGGTTTTTGTTTTGAATTTAAAGGTTTTGGTTGGTGTGGAATTCCATACTCAATTTTCATTAGTTATGAATGTGTTTTGGATGGAGTTGACAGGGTTTGGAAGTAGCCCGCCACCACATGCGCGTGCACGGACACACACACACACACACACACACACACACACACACACACTCCAGTGGTAGCTGAAGTGTTAAAATTAGCATCTGTGAATTCCTGAGTGTTTTACTGCATCTTGGCCCGGGAACAGACTGAACTTTGAAACGCAATTGAAGGTAATTTAAGCTTGGTCGCTGAGCCACGCAGGAGAAGTGGAAGAGGTCGGGGTGGGGGATGAACTATGAAGGAAAGGTACACTAAACATGACTGTTTCTTCACCTCCGCCTTCACACCTGCTGTCAGACCGGGTGAAACATGACTTCATCACGCTGTCGTTATTTGCTTAACTCATGTTTTTGCACAAATTAATGGCAGGCAATTCCAGGCGTGTGGTTCGCCTTTACCCAGAGTGCCTTGCTGTATTTAATGAACATATTGCGGGGGGGGGGGGATTCACTTCCCATCATGATGAGCTTCCATGTCAAGTCATGTGTGAGGTATGTTATTGTGACTGGGAAGCTGTGCGACTGCCGCCCTGTGAAATAGGAGCGGGCGGGTGGGACGCGTGGTGTCGAGCGACGCTAACCTGTTTCTGGTATTCAGGAGACAATCATCTGGGTATGGATTGATAGTGTAATTTGTACATTTGTGAAAACTAGCATTTTGTTTTTGTTTGTTTGTTTTTTTTTGTTACTGTTGTTGTGTTCCTTTTTTTTTTTTTTTTTGTTCTGTGTGCAACCAGGAAAGGTTTGTTGTTTTTCAGAGCTGATTCACACAGTTGTCCTGCCTCGAAAGCATGTGTGCACTATCAGAATATGTCATCTTGTACCAAAGATCTCTCTCTCTCTCTCACACACACACACAAGCACACACATGCACATGCAGAATTGCAGACGCAATCACATGCACATAAAATACATTCACGCACACGCTGTCATGTATTTACCATATGTTATTCTGTATAAAGTTGCATATTAGACATTATTTCCATCAGTCTGATGGTTCCTGATGTGTCCAGCTAGCTTGACCTCGGCGTTATTGTGCTGGGTTGATGTTTAGCCTGTTGAAGCTAGCAGTGGTTTTTGGACAAGGGTCATTTAGCGTGCCCTGGGCGCATTGTGGTTCACTGCTGTGAATGTGACTGATGCTTGATTCAAAGCCAATATTCTCTCCATCTTTTTCTTATCTGACAAAAAAAACCAACATTTTAATGGCTTCTGTCTTCATTTGTTTTCCATCCATACTGGCAAAATGATGTATTCTGGGGAAAATGTTAAGTATGTGTTTTTTCTACAGCTAAATTCAACCTGATTTCAATAAACATGTTGTTTGGATGTTAAAACCACACCCTTTTGTGCATTCACTGGCCAGCCGGCCCTTGCAGGAAGTGTAGATCCCATCAGGGCACGTGAGCGCTTGGAGGGAGGGTATTCCATTCTCATCGTCGCCATCTAACTGTCCACATAAAACACACTAAAACCGGGTACAGCCCATGCCTTCCTTCTGCACTGCAACCATCTCTGCATCGGCTTTTTCTCACCCGTGGTGTGCTAGCGGTGTTTAAAGGGCCTCCAGTGTCGCACAAAACGGATGCTATTCTGAGCTTCGGAGAGTCAAACCTGCTCCCCGTTACTCTTTATTTTATTTTCTATAACTTGCGCTGTTGGCAGGCTTGGCATCCGACACAGGGAATTCGCATGCCAATGTGTCCCAGGCAGAGTTAAGCTGCAAGTGGAGTTCAGAGTCTCCACCTGCAGAAGGCGACCTCCGTTACTCTCAGTGGGGTGTCCAACCCTGGAGGAAGCAGAGACGACTGCAGCGCATTGGCTGACAAAGCTCTTTGAGTCAATATTTTGCAAATGTTTAACTGGATTCTGGTGGGATCTTTTAACAAGCATCGTAAATCAAAACCGGGTTGCATCTCACCCAGCCACCCTTTGCCCTTTAAAAGTGAATATGTGCACATTATCATGGCCGTGGTGAGTATTTAGTGCCGCGCTGTTGTGTGAAACCATAACGTAGATTTTAGATCTGTTACCGCTGTATATTATATTGGGTCGGGTGTGCCCTGGTACACATCAATTTAAAACCAATTTAAAAAGGTAAAGATCTGCGGCAGAAGATAGCATCTAGTATCACCCTCCCCCCTCCCCCACCCTCTAATGCCACATCACAGAGAGAACACTTCCTGTTCCTACAAATTAGGCTCTCTGCTTCTTCCTCTCCAGGCCACTGTCATTACACAAACCAGTCGTAAGGAGGCCAAAGGTCAGCATCTAACTGCCCTGCCTGCAGCCCCCTTGACCCCCCCCCACACACACACAGGCAAACCCTCAAATTCTCCTCAGGCCGCAAAAACAACACCCAAAACCATCACAGCGCCAGTAATCTATTAATAGGTTTTATGTGTGTGTGTCTGTGTGTGTGTGTGTCTGTGTGTGTGTGTGTGTGTGTGTGTGTTTGTGTGTATAGACTATCGAGGCACGGGACAAGATGTTGGTATTCCGTTTCCGTTTTAGTCCGAGTAGTATTGACCAATCACGTTTGAGTAGGCGGCGCTTTCTACAGGAAGAGGCGGAGCCCATTGGCCGAAATGCCATCCGGTGCCTGAAGCGCCTACAAAAAAAAAGAAAAGAAAACAAAAGAAAACAAAAGAAAAGTGTCGACGTTTGTGTATTTTGTGGAGGAGGGGCCACTCGTGGCGACCGCTGGTGGGACAGCTGGGTCGTCTCTCGACTCCCGACGCCATTCCTCACGTCGCTGCGTCCCACCGTTAACAATGGCGGACGCGCGGAAGAGGAAGATATTCGTAGGAAGCGAGCGCGAGCACACCGGAAGCCCCGAAACACTGGCCGTTCCTAGGTTCCGCCAGACTGGAGCACCAGCAGCCCATTAAAAATCCTCCTGCGTTCTGTCTGCTTAAGCCTTGACCAATTCTGCCTGCAGCTTGCACCGTCTCCATGGAAACAAAATGATCCGCGCGCGTGCGTGTGTGTGTGTGTGTGTGTGTGCTGACTCATGGCCCCGACAGTGCAGGTGGGGGGGGGGGGTTCATGGAGAGAGGGCACACTCGGCCAGTCTCTCCTCTGAGAAACTAACAGCAGATCTCCTTCTGTAGGAGCGCCAACACCCCTGCTTATTCATTTGTCCAATGAGAATGAAAGAGAGAGAGAGGGGGTGGGGTAGGGTGGAGATGGGGGAGGGGGGGGGTTCCTGCACTGTATCTTCTCTCCTCCCTTCTCGACCAGCAGAAGCAGTGTGGAGAGGAGGAGGAGGAGGCGACTCTACATCTGGGGGTTTATGCCCCTCAGTGGTTGCTCATTGAAGGAGAAGAAGTGTGTGTGTGTGTGTGTGTGTGTGTGTGTGTGTGTGTGTGTGTGTGTGTGTGTGTGTGCGCGCGCGCATCATTGAGACTTGTAGAAGCTTTGAGCTGATGCGTTTGGTTAGTCAATGCTCAACAGGCATATACACACACACACACACACACACACACACACATACACACACACATGCTGTTCTCCCAGCTCTTTGTTTCTGAAAGAGATGCTGAGGGGATGATAGTAACCACAGATACTGTGTGACAGAGAGAGAGAGAGAGAGAGAGAGAGAGAGAGAGAGAGAGAGAGAGAGAGAGAGAGAGAGAGAGAGAGAGGAAATAAGAGCAGGACAGGGAGGAAAAAAAACAAAAAGAGAGACTTCAAAGCCAACAGAGAGAGAGAGCAGGTCTTTCTTATGTGGTCTATGTAATAAGGTGTGAATGAAAACCATTCTTCTTTCTCTCTCTCTCTCTCTCTTCCTCTGTCTCTCCCTTTCCCTCACTTCAGTTCAGTTTCAGCTCAGAGGGCTTTATTGACATGGGAAACATCTATTTACGTCACCGAAGCAAGGGAAAAGTAAAAAAACAAGCAACAAAACAAAAAAGGGCAAATACCAATTGTAATCGGAAGCGCGCGCTCTCTCTCTCTCTCTCTCTTTTGTGCCTGCTGTCTCTCCATATGAATTGCCACTGGCCCCGCCCTCCTACTCTCAGCCAATCGCTGTTGTTTGATCGTTCCTCCCGCGTGGCCCCATCATTGTTCGCCTACTTCCTGTTTAACTTCCCACGCTCCGGTTTGCATCCCATTCCGTCGCACCTGTGACGTCATTCCTTCGTTCACACCTTGACTCGTTACCCAAAATCAGCAACAATTCTGCACGTGTGCTGCCTGTTGGCCGAGCTGAGTCAAGTTCTTCTGCCGTGCCGATTGGTTGTTAAGTACAAGTGGTGAGATTTATGTTGAGGATCCGGGTTCTCCGCGGGCCTGTTCTCTGGGCTTTGTCGAGGTCTGAAGTCTGGGTGCACCAAGAGCCGCATCCCTTTGACGACGAGGACCTGCAGCTCCTGCCTGCAGCCCTTCGGCTCGGGCTCGACTAGAACCAAAACCTGCTCGCTTCTTGTGAGCTAGTGGAGTCTGTTAATGGGTGCTTTTGTTCAAACTCTGTTCTTCTTACTTACCGTCACCCGGCGGGGTGATGGGAGCTGTCACCCGGGGCCCGTTGAGGGCTCCTTACATCCTTGTGTGTGTGTGTGTGTGTGTGTGTGTGTGTCCTCACAAGAGGAAAACAACGCCGCTCTCAGCACAACGGCAGAACCGACCGTCCCGTGGCGTTTTGTGTCAGAGGCTCGGAAGGGCCCCGGCTTGCTGAGTCCGAGCGCTGCCGATGTCGGTTACCATGGCTTCCTCTAATTGGACGTTTCAGTCTACGCCGATTCCCATGTTGGCGCCGTGGAGACAGAAGGCCGAGTACAGGGCGGGCGGACGTGGAGCCTGCGTGCAGCCCGACCTCGCTAGATATGTTCCGGCGGATAAAGGACGGGACAGTCATAGCGACGGCAGAACCGCGTGACCGGTTCAAAATGGAGATCAGGCTCTCTTTCCGCCCCACTGGTTCGGAAACAGGTTTACTTGGCGCTGCTGATCCCTGCAATACCGTGCACAACACACTGCGTGGCGTTACAACGGCTGTGACAGGACGGCTGCCAACCCTGTGACCCTGTTGAGGGCCGTGGTCGTGGAGATGGGGCGACTATAGCCGCTGTTGCTTGTGCCTGGTATGCCAAGCTGCCTGACATGTGTAACAAAGAGTCCACGTTTTTAGTCTCATTGGTTGTAATCAGGTCACATCACAGCAAGAAGGTCCCGGGTTTGACCCCTCGGGGTAGTCCAACCTTGGGGGTCGTCCCGGGTCGTCCTCTGTGTGGACTTTGCATGTTCTCCCCCGTGTCTGCATGGGTTTCCTCCCACAGTCCAGAGACATGTAGGTCAGGTGACTCGGCCGTACTACTTTGTCCCTAGGTGTGAATGTGTGTGTGTGTGTGTGGGGGGGGGGGGCTGTGATGGCCTGGCGGCCTGTCCGGGCTGTGTCCCCGCCTGCCGCCCAATGACTGTTGGGATAGGCTCCAGCATCCTAGCGGCCCTGAGCAGGATAAACAGTTTGGGTACCGGATGGATGGATGGATGTAATCAGGCCCGGCCTGATATCGTGGCGTTTGATTGGGCCCACAGCGGCACAGAGGACGTCTGCCGAGAACACAACTTTAGTGCACATTCTGGATACCTGTTGTAAAGCAAAGTTAAGCAAGTGTACTTTTTTATTTTACTCGTGGGTGCAGCCAGGTGCTGTCCGGCCTACCCCGAAACAAGCCAAGCAGCGGCTTTAGTAGGACCTGAACAAGCTCCCACCACGTGACGTTTTAACCCTGAAATATGCAGTATTTGGCAATTCGTCCACTACATGATAAGTTGGAGTGTGTAGTATTTACTAGAAAGTAAACTGTACTCGTAGCTAGTGTGGGTTACAAGCCACTTTTTGTGACCCCGCCCCCCAATTTTGCAGGCTGATGATACTTTTGTTGTACTTGAGAATAGTACACTTGTACTTTTAAACGTGTTTAATGCTTTTTTGGGTACACCGTTGGTGTTTGTGCAAGTCCACCTGGAATATAAGTGTCAGTGCAGAAAGTGCAGGGGTGCATTTTTAGTTAATTTTAAGCACCCTCGCGAGGCTGCTTCGTCTTGGCAAGCCAGACGACTGTGGCAGGTTTTCACAACCTGAGACGATGTGGAAACCTGCCACGGTCGCCTGGCTCGCCAGGCTGAAGTAAAACTGGCTTACAGGAAAAAATCCAACCAGATTAGCCCCAAAAGTAACATAAATAGTGTGCTCATGGGTACAATTCGTTTTTTTACTTCCCCAAGATAAATATAAATACCCTTTAAACATGTGTAAACCCTATATATATTTATATATATACACCTTATTTTTTACTTAACAATTACTGACTTTTTACAATTATTTGATTATGTAATTAGAGCAACCTTTTACTTAACAATTTTTACTTAATTTTTTTTACTTCCCCAAGCTATCCCTTTATACATATGTAAACCTTTTATATATATGTATATATACATTGTAACGACCACGGATGACTAGCCCCGGTAGCCCTTGGCTAGTGGGTCGGACCCTTCAATCGACTGGTTAGCGTAGTCGCCCGTGGTGCGGGAGACCCGGGTTCGCGTCCCGGCTGCGGCGGTTCCCGGCTGCCCCTGAATTTGGGGGGGCAGCCGGGACGCGAACCCGGGTCTCCCGCACCACGGGCGACTACGCTAACCAGTCGATTGAAGGGTCCGACCCACTAGCCAAGGGCTAGTCATCCGTGGTCTTTACTATATTGTAGCGAATTCGGGGGGGGGGGGCAGTCCGGGAGACCGTCGCCACAGCCAGGACGCGAACCCGTATCTCCCCCTCCGCAAGCGACAACGTTAACCAGTCGACTAAAGGGTCCGACCCGTTAGTCAAGGACCAACGTGTCTACTTATCCATGCACGTTACAATATAGATAGATAGATGGATAGATAGATAGATAGATAGATAGACAGATAGATAGATAGATAGACAGACAGATAGATAGATAGATAGATAGATAGATAGATAGATAGATAGATAGATAGATAGATAGATAGATAGATAGATAGATAGATAGATAGATAGATAGATGGATAGATAGACAGATAGATAGATAGATAGATAGATAGATAGATAGATAGATAGATAGATAGATAGATAGATAGATAGATGTACATATAATATATCTTACAGATATATATTAAAGTGTACCATTTTATTGTAAGGCTGTGCTACGCGCTCGCACACACACACACACACACACACACACAAAGTAAACATGGCTGCTTTTGATGAGGAAGATGATGATGAGGAAGATGATGGTGGCGGTGTCGTCACACAGAAAACCGCCGCCTGTACAAGCGTGACGCCGCGGCGGTGGCAGATCGGCGGCAGACACGTCCCCGAGGTCTCACCTCGAGGCCGCGACACTGCAGCGCGCTAATAACAATGTTGCCGGCTGAGCCGCAGCGCCGCAGCGCCGCAGCGCCGGTGCAGACCACGCTGCCCTGATCTGCCGCATGAAGGAATGCAGCCCGCCGCTGGGCCGGCTGCAACATGCACGAGAGAGAGAGAGAGAGAGAGGTGAAGAGAGAGGTGAAGAAGTGACAGAAGAGGGAATGTCACAAACGACCCCCCCCACCACCACACACACACACACACACACACACCTTCCATTCAGATTCCTCAACATACACGTCACTCAGCGGAAGGTAATCACTCCAGCACCGCGCGCGCGCTTGCGCGCGTGCGTGCGGGTTATGGGGAGCGGCGATGGGAGACAGATGTGCCATTGTGTTATCCAGGCAGCAGGTCTAACTTTTTTTTTCCGACACAGAAAGAGAGAGAAAGAGAGAGAGAGAGACGGAGAGACAGACAGACGGAGAGAGAGACAAAAGAAAACAGAGAAAGGTGCATGGAGGCAGACACGTGAGCAGACTGGCGGTTGAATAGAGTCAGACAGGTAAACACACAGACATACAGACGAGTAGAGAGACAGGTGAGCAGACACACAGACACACAGACGAACAGAGAGACAGGTGAGCAGACACACAGACACACAGACGAACAGAGAGACAGGTGAGCAGACACACAGACGAGTAGAGAGACAGGTGAGCAGACACACAGACGAACAGAGAGACAGGTGAGCAGACACACAGACGAACAGAGAGACAGGTGAGCAGACACACAGACGAACAGAGAGACAGGTGAGCAGACACACAGACACACAGACGAACAGAGAGACAGGTGAGCAGACACACAGACACACAGACGAACAGAGAGACAGGTGAGCAGACACACAGACGAGTAGAGAGACAGGTGAGCAGACACACAGACGAACAGAGAGACAGGTGAGCAGACACACAGACGAACAGAGAGACAGGTGAGCAGACACACAGACAGGTAAACACACAGACATACAGACGAGTAGAGAGACAGGTGAATAGAGAGACAGGTGAACAGAGAGACAGGTGAACAGAGAGACAGGTGAATAGAGAGACAGGTGTATAGAGAGACAGGTGAACAGAGAGACAGGTGAATAGAGAGACAGGTGAACAGAGAGACAGGTGAATAGAGAGACAGGTGAACAGAGAGACAGGTGAACAGAGAGACAGAAAGGTAAACACATACAGGGGAACAGAGAGACAGGTGAACAGAGAGACAGGTGAATAGAGAGACAGGTGAACAGAGAGACAGGTGTATAGAGAGACAGGTGAACAGAGAGACAGAAAGGTAAACACATACAGGGGAACAGAGAGACAGGTGAACA
>JAJHIY020002012.1:5000-67500 GCA_022114975.2 Lampris megalopsis | reverse complement strand
CCCCAGTAGCATTAATAAGCTGACAGTCTGCTGAACTTTCTTGGTTTTTGTTTTCGTAATATCGTGCTACACCCCGGGCTTCCAGCTTAACTGAATGATTGATTGGTTTGAGAAACAAAAGAATCCTCTTTTTTTTTTTTCCAGAATCCTGCTGAGTGCTGACATCCATAAAACAGATCTTTAATAGTTTCCTCTTCGTTTTCACAGAATTCACATTTGACATCTTTATCTGCAAATCTTGAGATTATTTCGTTGGTAGGATCAATATTGTGCGCAAATTTTTTAACGCGCTTCTTTCAATTTTTTGGCCATAACGAATTTTATGTGGGAGGAGCCACGCCGATTCCCAACGGCATTTAGGACGACCGTCTCACAGTGTGACCGCTGTCACGACCCACGTGTACTAACCAACCAATAGAAACGCAGCAGGGAATGACGCGCTGATCGACGCGACGCAGACTCTTTGCTGGCGCGAAACACGAACAGACTTTTAGCGTCTGTGGACCCAAATGCGAAGAATTCAACAAAACGAGGCGTCATGATGCGGGACGCACGCTGATGACGTTCGTATGGGCTCGCGTCGCAGCCCTGCGACTCGGTAGGCGTGGTCGTCGTGGTCCACATACGTCTCACCCGAGTTTATTGGAGCCGTATGGCGCAGTGCGGCTTGCAATACACTTAATAGGGCTGCTAAAATCTCACGGTCTGTAGGGGGCGTAAGATGCACCGCTTCTGCAATTTACTCGCGCTCCCTTCTCTAGTGCGTGATGGGGCGCCATCTTGTCATTCAAAGTCTGTGGTTCAAAAATAGACCGACCCCCCCCCCCCCAAGGCCCCAAGTGGCGACATCAGTCCTGGTCACGGTCCTACAGTCCGTTAGTCTAAACAGTCTCCTACTTAGTCCGAGTCGAACCCCCAAAACAACAACACAAGAACAACATCACAATTTGATATCCCCGCCTGCTGCCCTGGGATAGGCTCCGGCATCCCCGCGACCCTGAGAGCAGGATAAGCGGTTTGGATAAGGGAATGGAATGTTAGGAAAAGTTGGGAATACTGTTGGGTCTAAGACGTTACACAGCCACCTGCCACTTCCCGTGCTAGCGACAGGGACTATACTTTCCAAGATGCCTTGGAAAAATTCAGAATCTCCACAATAACCCTGGTCATTTTCTACCAGACTAGCCTAGAGAGCATCCTGACTGGTACTGGTGTGGTTTGGCAACCTGACTGAACAGGACCACAGACAACTGAGAAGGATAGTGAAAACCGGCTCAGACGTCATAGGAACGGCACTGCCACAGCCTCGGGACGTTTACACCACCCGTTGCAGAGGGAAGGCCTTAAGTATGATGGAGGACAGCATCCACCCAGCACATGGTCTGTTCTCCTCCTCCCCTCAGGACAACGCTTACAGAGCATCAGCGCTCCGACCAGCCGCCTCGGAGACCGTTTTTACCCCCAAGCAGTCAGAATAACGAAGACTAGGCTCCTTACGTAACTTCAGTGATTTATTATTTTGTGGCATTTCTGATTTCTTACTTACTGTGTTTGTCATTATTTCCTTGTGTATAGTTTTAAGGGCTGAGAGAGCCAGCGCTCGTGCATGTCATTGCAATTGAAGGTACGTGGCACTTTTAATATATGTATATGATAAGAAAGGGAAACGTGGAAGTTGAGCTTATTGCACATTCAAGGCGTTTTCCCAACAATTTAGAAAGAATTAAAGTCACTGGAATGGCCCTTCAGTGTCAACAGAGCTTATTAAAAATCCTGATGTTGGAGAGGAGGAGGAGGAGGAGGAGGAGGGGGGGTGTATGCCCATTTGTTAACATCTGCTTGGAGTCTGCCCTCGCTGCGGATTCCAACCTCCCTAAACACACATACACACACATCCACATGCACACATTCTGCACAATAAACAATAACGCGCAACCGCACTCGTACGAAATTCACATCGAGATGCCTCCGCACACCCCCTCACGGAGAGTCACGGAGCAGAGCGCGCATAAATCAAACACATGCACGGGGCTCACTTTAAATTCATGTGCAGCTGACATGCTCGCCTCTTTCAAATTATTTACAGATGATATATGCAACAAAAAAACAGAGCTATGAAAACCACGCTGTCCTTGCTGGAACAGAGTCAGCAGAGATTTCCTCGCAATTCTATGTGAAGAGGGAACGACCATCCCTGAACCCCGGGGAGGGGGGGGGGCTAAGAGTTCATCCGTCGCCATCTTGCAATGCTGGGATTGCCTCTGTGAACAGGCCACGTGGCCAGAGAAACTCTAGTTAGTGGTCACGCCATATTTGCATGTGAAACCGGTCGTTGGTTTCGGTCGTCGTGCCGCTGTGTTGTTTATAAGGGTGGGGACACCTGCGGTCAGTTGAGACCGAAGAGACCGCTTAAGGCTTCGACACACCAGGGGCCAATGTCGGGCCGTCGGTGAGCGTCTGTGGCCCTAGTTTTTGCGGTGTCTCCCCCACCGTTGGCCACTAGTCGGATCCCTGTTGGCAGCTTTTCGGCCGATTCAGCGTGACGGCTTGAATGGGCGGCGGAGCCCGTCGGCGAGCGAGATCACTCTGATTGGCCGTTCAGCTTCGCGAGTCAGCGCACGAGAGGAGAAACGGAAGTTACGAAAGCCAGCGAACGACGACGTCGTTTTGCGTCTTCCGCTCACCCGAAGGTCTCGAGAAGCGGATATTTTCACGACGACACGGCGATCCGGAGTGGAGAGACTTGGAGACCAGCGGATCAGCAGGATTCAGGAGAGGCCGGCTCTGTACGACGTCACAGGAAAAGCGCTGTGCCGCCCCGGTGGCGGAAACGGAACTCGCGCGAGACGGAAAATAAAGCTTGTCGGATCCGGTAAGATACAGATTTTTGGTCTTCGGACGCTTTTAGAAACTCTTCGTAATTGTTTGTGTTGTTGTTCGCTCGCGCACGGTGAATATTATTTTTTTTTCCCATTCTGTTTACCATATCCTGGGGGTCTTCCAGGTTCAAATTTTGGAGTGACGAATACAGACTACCGCCACCTGCTGGTGTGGAGAGTTATTTCGTCTCGCGCAGGCGCAGAACGCACACGCTCGTTGGCCGTCGGCTGTGGTCTTCGCGGTGTGTTGAAGTGCTGCTTTTCTGGCCCAGACGCCTGCTGGTCCTCTTGGCTGTCGGTGAGGTGTCCCCGGGCCCTCGGATGAGGTATCCCCGGGCCCTCGGATGAGTGATGGGACCTTTCTCTTTATAAGCGTTGGGTCCAGATGATTCAACTTTCTGTGATTCCTTCTAACTCCTGCAGGTCTAACAGAAACACTTTCACTGGCGTCACAATGAATACAAAAACCTTTGGAACAGCAGTAGTTGTGTGTGTGTGTGTGTGTGGCAGTTCTTGAGGTGTTAGTGGTGCCTACGCAAAGTGTACAGCAGTCGTCGTGGCAACTGCCCTGTCTCTTGTCCCAGCTGACAGGAGATGGAGCTGAAATGACGGTGACACATACTAGAGAGGGAGAGGGAATTAAGCTGTCAGACGGACGCCATAGGACGCGAGAGAGCTCGAGAGTGAAGGCAAAATGAGATCTCACATTTAAAAAGGAGCGATTCGGCTCTGACATCATGATTATAACGTTTTCAATAATGCCAGTTTAAAAGAGAAATAGCGCAATTTTAGAGACGGGATCCTCTGGAGCTTAGAAATATTGAATTATTAATTTCAGGTCACGTTTATGTGTGTGTGTGTGTGTGTGCACGGGGGTGTGCGTGTGCGTGGGTGAGAGAGTGGTGGAGTTGGGTATTGAATAGAGTGGCGGGCTGAAGAACTGTGAAATGTTATTACACACACACACACACACACACTCCACAGTCACGGGGCATGTGGGGAAGGAGGGAGACTTGTGGAGGTGTTGGGGGGTGGGGGTGACGGGGTTTATGTTATGTTGTATTTGTCTATCAGCCTGTGAGAGATGATTAGAGACTGTCGATGCACCTTACGCCTATGCGAGCCGCTCCCTCCCTCTCTCCCTGAAGTCTCTCGCCCTCCTTAGCGGACAGAGGGGAGCTGTGGAAGAGGAGGAGAATCGCTCCCCGTCTATCTGTCCTTCCCTGTAGTTAATATGGCCACCGCGTTCCTCACCTTGAGCCACCTCGGCTTCCTCTGCTTAGACTGTTCACAGGAGATAAGAGAATCTGTGCTCCATAAAATATGGAGGGGATCTGGGGTGGGGGTGGGGGTGGGGGGGGCGAGCACCAGAGGGAATGTGAGTGACAGAGATGGAGGGAAAGTAAGTAAGAAAGAAAGAGAGAGAGTTGTTTTGTGTGTGTGAGAGAGAGAGAGAGAGAGAGAGAGATGATTTTCTGTCCATTTTATCAGAAATCATTGGCTGCCATGCAGGGCAGTTTGTTTTGCTTCCATTTGTTTGGATGGTCAACGTGACGGTGATGAATAGCAGAGGCATTCGTCTCTCCTCTCCTCTCCTCGCCCTCCCTTCTCCTCGCTCCGTTTATCTCCCTCTCTCATCACTTCTCCTGTATCGCCTCCTTTCTCCTGCTCTGGTTGGGGGGGGGGGAGACAGGCTGCAGCATGTAGATACAACCTGAGGAGGGAGAGAAAGAGGAGGAGTTGAGAAAAGCGGTACGGAGGGGGAGACGGTGGTTCTCTCCGGAGGAGTTACACGGATCAGAGTCGTCGTAATCTAACCATTCCCAACCTGAATCGCCTGAGACCTGTGTCTGGTTTGGTCTTAAGCCGCTTTGACACACCTTCTTATGTATTGTTAGGGCTGGGTTGTGTGGACAAAATCAGATCGCCCTATATTCTTGACTGAATACCTCAATATTGGTAACATGATGAGATTTTGGGGATGATTATTGGTGATATTTACACACAACAAAATGTTGAAAAATGACCGTAGGCAATGGGATATCAAGGCGGAACGTTGCAATGTAGATTACATTGATTTAATGTAGATTGATTGATTGGCGATGTGCAGAGCGGTAGCAGCTACAGAGGTATAACCCTGATCAGCCACAGCATGAAGATATGGGAAAGAGTAATAGAAGCTAAGTTAAGAGGAGAGGTGACGATCAGCGAGCAGCAGTATGGTGTCATGCCAGGAAAGAGCACCACAGATGTGATGTTTGCTTTGAGAATGTTGATGGAGAAGCATAGAGAAGGCCAGAAAGAGTTACGCTGTGTCTTTGTGGATTTAAAGAAAGCATACGACAGGGTGCCGAGAGAGGAGGTGTGGTATTGTATGAGGAGGTCGGGAGTTGCAGAGAAGTATGTAGGAGTGGTGCAGGATATGTATGAGGGCAGTGCGACAGTGGTGAGGTGTGTGGTTGGAATGACAGATGGGTTCAAGGTGGAGGTGGGATTACATCAAGGATCGGCTCTAAGCTCTTTCTTGTTTGCAGCGGTGATGGACAGGTTGACGGAGGAGTCTCCATGGACTATGATGTTTGCGGATGACACTGTGATCTGTAGCAAGAGTAGGGTGCCAGTTGAGGAGAGCCTGGAGAGGTGGAGGTATGCACTGGAGAGAAGAGGAATGAAAGTCAGTAGGAGCAAGACATAATACATATGCGTCAATGAGAGGAAGGACAGCGGAATGGTGAGGATGCAAGGAGTAGAGATGACAAAGGCATGTAAGTTTAAATACTTGGGGTCAACTGTTCAAAGTAATGGAGAGTGCAGAAGAGAGGTGAAGAAGAGAGTGCAGGCAGGGTGGAGTGGGTGGAGAAGAGTGTCCAGAGTGATGTGTGACAGAAGGGTACCAGCAAGAGTTAAAGGGAAGGTTTACAAGATGGTTGTGAGACCAGCTATGTTATATGGTTTGGAGACGGTGGCACTGACGAAAAGACAGGAGGCGGAGCTGGAGGTGGCAGAGTTGAAGATGCAAAAATTTTCATTGGGAGTGACGAAGAAGGACAGGATTAGGAAGGAGTATATTAGAGGGACCGCTCAGGTTGGACGGTTTGGAGACAAAGCAAGAGACGCAAGAATGAGGTGGCTTGGACATGTGTGGAGGAGAGATGCTCATGGACGGATTAATGCACGGGCCGACGGGGCCCCAGCCTCAGGGCCCCGCCCTTCTGGGGGCCCCCAATATTAGCGAAATTACGTCCTCTGAAATCCGCCCAATGATTACCCCTTATATAAATCATCATTACACGAGGTAATGTCGATTACCAGGGTTTATATAAGACATGATCTCACTAGAATTCTCAATCATGGTGGCAAAATATTGTAACGTGCATGGATAAGAAGACACGCTGGCCGCCGGCTGGCGGGTCTGACCCTTTAGTCGAGCGGTTAGCGATGTCTCCTGCGGTGCGGGCGATACAGGTTCGCTTCCCGACCGCGGCAGTTCCTGTGGTTGCGTTGTCCCCCGAATTCGCTACAATATTTTTTTCCATTGTATGCCAAAAATATTCCTGTATTATTTCAAATATGGATTCATTAGCACCAATGTACAATTTAATGTTATAGGCTACACATACAAACAAAAACAAAAATCATTAGGGTGATTCAAGGGTGATGCAGGACCCCGACGCGAAGCGGAGGCGTCTTGAATCACCCTGTCGGGGTTTATTTCGTAATAATAACCGGCTCACTGTTCATTATCCCTTACATATTCAATGCATTCTGGGAGGTAACATTAACGTGACGTTTGCGCGCCTTAACAGTTAGTGCTGGTGACGGGTGAAATAATAATAACAACAACAACAACAATAATAATAATAATAATGTAACATTTTGTAGGTCCTTTAATAATATCGCATGCGTTGCGTTGTTTCTGGTGTTGTTACAGGGGGGCCCCGTGAATTATTGTGCCCCGGGCCCCAGATTGGTTTAATCCGTCCCTGGAGATGCTGGGTATATTGGGAGAAGGATGCGGAATACGGCGCTGACAGGGAAGAGGAAAAGAGGAAGGTCAAAAAGGAGGTTTTAGATGTGGTGTGAGAGGACATACAGGTAGCTGGTGTGACAGAGGACGATGCGGAGAACAGGAAGAGATGGAAACGGATAATCCGCTGTGGCTGCTCCGAAAGTCGTAGTCAGAGATTGCAATGTAGATTACAAAACGTTTCAATGTATAATTTGAGAATCGACTTTGCAATACACACATGTGTGAGAGTCTCATCAGAAGGCACGCCTATTAGGCCAAAAGTCCTTCATAGAAAACAAAATCTAGCAAGGTCCACTTTTTTAGGAATGTTCTTTGAGAAAAATATCCTAGTGCATCGCACAATAGCATTCAGTCTGATTTAAATGACTCCCTGACCAACTGCTTTTATTTGCCCTCTATTGTTGCCCAAGTCATTGCTAGACTGATGCATTCTTTGCCAATTGCACTTTGAATGCTGCATATATCTGGTGAAATTGTTTTCATTCTTTATTATTGCATTGCATATTGCCAGAAACCAACATGTTGCTCAGCCCCGGTGGCTATGATGACCAAGCAGGTGGAGACGTTCATTTCACTTAGATAAACAGTCGAGGAAGTTCAGAACATTGTCTCACTCACTTTACTGTAATACAGCCTTTAAGAGGAGGGAATGACTACATTCAGGTTATATCGCCATAACCAAAATCCTTCACCATAGCTCTTCTCATGTCTTTGATATTATATCAATATATTGCCCATCTCTATTGTAGTAATGACTTTTAGCATTTGTTCACATGACATGAAAATGCCTTCTGTCTCATTACACCCAACTCCTGTAGGACGTGTTTTATTTAACATAGACTACTTCATCTTTAACTGTATCGCACAGCTGCCTGTTGATTTCATTCTCTCAGCCGAGTGAAAATAACTTGTTTCTGGGTTGGTCCATTTTCCAGACATTTTTAAATATGTTGTTACACTTGCTCGCTTTTAAACAAATCTCTAACCTCAGGCAAGTGCCCGCTATGAGCAAGTCAGGGACACATTCCTTGTGATTGCTTCACTTACTCCCATAAAAGCATCTTATTTGAAGACTGGGGTAACCCTTTGCGTGCTTGACCGGCAATCTTACAGCTTTTTGTGCAAACTATAATCATTTCGAAACATTTCTGGGAATGTTATTGACTCTGCAGATTGCCGGTGCAACTTTTCACAAATATTGACTCTGCCTTTCATTCGTGCATGGTCCCCGGTGCGGAAAAGTGCTGGAAGATTTTAAGGTTGGGCTGCATGTGTAAAAAGTCTATCAACTTGTTTACCTGCACCCAGGCATCTGTCCAGAAGTATACCTTCCTTTTCCCTATCCTCACTAAAACCAGCTGCTCTGTCTGAACTTCTCACCATCTTTTCAAAAACTCACTTGTCTGGTGTTGTTGCAAACATGTCCAGCTTGTACTTGTCTGTACTGACATTTGGCGGCAGCTATCTTAGAGGAATGGCAGACTTCAAGTTTCCCCATGATCTTGTTATGGGATTTGCCAAACTGGTCTTCTTTTAAGTGGAGAAAATTTTGCAGCAGAACAGAAGTCCTTTAAAGGATGGGTCTTCCAGCATGGCTACCGCTGTATCCTGCTGGTGGCACATGGAACATATGTGTTTAGCCCATGACCACACATGTTGTGACTCTGTTTTGACCTGAAACACAGATTAAGCCATGACCTCAACGTGGGATTAGGATCCTCGGGGATCCAGGTCAGGAAATTAAAATATGTGAGCAGAGGTTTGATCAGGTTTGGGCTGCCTAGTTTTGCTATCAGGCCGATTGCGAACTGGTGAGATTGAAGATGACGCTAGATTGTGATGACTCGCTACGAACTACTCTCGCTTTGTTGTTTGTTTTCGTGTTATATATCGCTTTTGTTGTACAAAACGTATCTTATAAAATGACCTATGATCGATAGACTTTATTGGACATACGATTAGATGTTCCCAACAGGTAGAAGCTGCGGGACATGCCGAGAGAGATTACCTACAACAAACAGGACCACCATGGATTAATGGCTGCAGACAGCAATGCTGGATGCGAGGTAAACAAGGTGGTGCCCTGGTGAGGCTATGATGGTGTCCTACCTGGCCCCCAATTCCCAGCATACTGCTTTCTAACAACCAGTCCCTTGGGAAAAAAATGCTGGGCGAACTCCACTGCCAAATAAGCTCTCAAAGGGACATGAAGGACTGTTGTGTGTTCTGCTTTACAGAGACTTAGCTGGGCCCTAAAACACCTGATAGGGCTATACGTCCGGATGGTTTTTCTGTGCACTGCAATGACCATTCCATGACGACTACTTGCAAGGTAAAGGGAGGTGGTGTATGCTTCTTTGTTAACAATTCCTGATGCACTGACATGGAAATAGTCTCTCAGTCCTGTTCGCCAGTGTTGGAACAACTAACAATGAGATGCGGACAATTCTGTCTCCCAAGGGATTTGCCCTGCATGTTCTTAACTGCTGTCTACATACCGCCACAAGCTATTTCCGCAGTGGCGCTGGATGAACCGTATGGAGCCATTAGCAGGCAGGAAAACTTTCATCCTGAGGCCATTTCAATTGTGTCAGGGGACTTTAACCACTGTTACCTGAAATCTGTGCTACCAAAATTTAACCAACATGTCACCTGCCCACCAGAGGCAATAAGATTCCCGACTACTGTTACTTCACGTTCAAGGCAGCTTACAGGTCTTTCCTATGACCTCACGTTGGGAAATCCGACCACCTGTCAGTGCTGTTGCTTCCTGCCTACAAGCAGAAAGTGAAGTGCATAAAGCCCACTGTGTGGACAGTGAGCTTTATGCTGGAGCGCAGAACACAAATCCAAACTTCAGGCATGTTTTGAATCAAGAGACTGGTTAGTCCTTAAGGATTCAGCCTCAAGTTTGGATGAGTATGCTGAGTCAGTCACAGGCTATGTTAGACTCTGTGTGGATAACTATCCCAGTACAGGCTATTCGCTCCTACACCAACCAGAAGTCCTGGATTAACACTGACATTGGCCTGAGGTTGAGGGAGTGTACCACTACTTTTAAATCGAGGGACAAAGAATGCTACATAAAATCCAGGTATGACTTAAGCAGAGCCATCAAAGCTGCTAAAAGACAATATAAGGACAAACTAGAAAATTACTACAGTGGCTGTGACTCGCGGCACATGTGGAGGGGGCTGCAGGCGATTATGGACCATAAATCTAAATTTAGTGTGCCTGTCAATAGCTCTGCCTCTCTCCCGGATAAGCTTAACACCTTTTATGCCTGCTTTGAAGCTCACAACTTGGACCCAGTGACAGCAGCACAGTACCCACCCAGTTAAGTCGATCTACAGGTCACTGAGGCTGATGTGAGTAAAACTTTTAAAAGGGTTAAGGCTCGTAAAGCTGCTGGCCCTGATGGCATCCCTTCCCATTACACTCAGCTTCTCAGGTTTTTACTGACATTTTTAACATCTCCCTGTCACTGTGTGTGTTTCCGCTGTGTTTTAAGAAAACCACCATTGTGCCTGTACCCAAGGAAAACACCTGTCTCTTGCCTTAATGATTATCATCCTGTTGCCTTGACCCCAGTTATTATGAAGTGCCTGGAAAGATTGGTAATATCGTATAAAAATGTAACATTCCTGCTACTCTTGACCCGTTACAGTTTGCCTACTGATCCACCAGATCTGTAGATGACGCTGTCTCACTTGCTCTGCATACTGCTGTAGTACACCTTGAAAAGAAAAATACCTATTTCAGTGTTGTTTATTGATTACAGTTCTGCCTTTAATACAATTGTAGCATCCAAACTGGCATTGAAAATCAGAGATCTTGGTCTGGGCAACTCTTTCTGTAATTGGCTATTTGATTTCCTGACAGGCAGGCCCCAGACTGCGAGAATAGGTAAAAAAATACTCATCCATATTAGTTCTTAGAAAAGGTGTGCCTCAGGGCTGCTGTCTCAGTCCCCTATTGTTCAGTCTGTTTACACACCACTGTGTTGCCAAATATGAGAATAACACCGTCATTAAATTCGCAGATGACACCACAGTGATTGGACTAATAAGTGACAGTGATGAGAGGGCCTATAGGAGGGAAGTAGAAGATTTATCCATATGGTGCCATGATAACAAACTCTCTATTAATGTCAGTAAGACAAAAGAGAACATTGTTGAGTTTAGAAAGATCAGAGGAAATCACATTCCTATTTCCATCAATTGTTCATTTGTTGAAATTATGGACAGGTTTAGATTTCTGGGTTTGCACACACACACACACACCTTCATATGGTCTTTCAACACCAGTTGCATCCTCAAGAAGGCACAGCACAGACTGTATTTTCTGAGGCACCTCGACAAATATGAAATGAGTACCAAAAATCTCATCTTTTATGGCAGTACCGTGGAGAGTGTGCTGACAGGCTGTATCACAGCGTGGTTTGGCAACCCGACTGCTCAGGACTGCAGACTGCCTCGAAGGACTGTAAAGACAGCTGCAAAAACCATTGGCATGGAACTACCACAACTTCATAATATTTATACCACTCGCTGCAAAAGGAAAGCCAAAACATCATTAAGGACACCAGCCACCCTGCTCATGTTCTGTTCTCGCTCCTTCTGTCTAAAAAAGTTACCGGAGCATCGAATCACTCACCACCCATCTCAGTAGTAGTTTCTTTCCACAGGCAGTCAGGTTGCTGAACAGCTGACGCACACATATGTACCTTACATTGTGTTATCGCGTACATATATGCATGATACAGGCCTGTACTGCTAAGCATTAAAACCTTTTTCCTGTATCCGTGTTGATATTCCGCTCCTCATTAGTTGAGCACTTACAACACCATTGACGGTTTTGGGGAAAAAAAACGCTATATATATATATATAACATATATATATATATGTTACTATTTAAAATTTTGTGCGGTGTTTTATGTTTCGTAGCGCGCAAAGAAATGACGGCACGTCTCGGGTAATTTGAAAAGACTCTGATGATAATCAAAGTCAAAATCAAGTTATTTGTGTAGCCCTGAATTCAGTGAAATCTGTCCCAGAGTGATTTACAATCGTACCGCACCCTCCAACAGATGCGAATGGAATAGATGACGTGTAAATAACCCCCGATCCTTAGATCCTGATTTCGGATGAGGGGAAACGCCACAGAAAACCATATCAAGTAAAAGCATCCCACTGACACTTGCTCTTTATAACGGAGTTGAACTTGCGTGTCTGGACTGGGAAATGTGGATGGGCGGCAGGACTTCCGTCATGATTCATCATAACGGTGGATACGGAGATCATGGCGGCGGTGGCCGGCGGTCAGGTCGGCTTTGCTGACATATGATTCTGGAAGCGGACGGCTGCGTGTGGCGCCAGCGGGTCGCTGACCTTTTGTTGCAGACCAGGGATCCCGCGTTGACCTCCAAAACGGATTAGAGTCCCCGCTAAAACACGACAAGCTGAGCTGGGCACTACCTCTGGCCTCATTGGAATTAGGGTTCGAAGGTCGCTTTGATTTCACCTACTCGAGCGTTGGCAGGGGCGCAGCGGTTGGCTGGCGATGATTAGTTTACAGTTTATCGAGCGTGGTTCTCTGCGGACACGGTGCAGGACTCGGGGGGGAATAAAAGCAGCCGGGGTTTCTGAACGTATTCAGGAAGTCTCAACGGCTTGTTGGCGGTTTGTTTCCTCTGTAAACGCCGGGGAGAGCGGGAGAGAAGTGAGCTTTAAGTGGGATGAGGAACGCAATCGCTTTGGCATATTTACCCTGAAATTAAATGCTGAGGCCTGCAGGATTAGAGCTTTCTCTCGGTGGAGCCATGACAACGAAACATAGACTGCTGAAAACACGAGTACTCTAGGGGCGGCGCGGTGGCGCAGTGGTTAGCGCGGTCGCCTCACAGCAAGAAGGTCCTGAGTTCGAGCCCCGGGGTAGTCCAATCTTGGGGGGGGGGGGTCGTCCTCTGCGTGGAGTTTGGGTTTGGATGTGTCTGCGTGGGTTTCCTCCGGGTTTTCCGGGTTGGGAATGTGTGTGTGTGGGTCCTGTGATGGCGTGGCGGCCTGTCCAGGGTGTCTCCCCGCCTGCCGCCCAGCGACTGCTGGGATAGGCTCCAGCATCCCCGCGACCCCGGTTGGGATAAGCGGCCCGGATAATGGGTGGTGGAATGTGGGCTCTGCTCGCTCTGCTCGCTACGTGTGCAGTGATAAGTGTAGTTTGGCGTCCGCGGGACGCCATGTTCGTGGTCCACGGAGGCCAATTTGTAATTTGTGATATTGGGCTGTGCAAATACAATTGACTTAACCTGCCTCGATGTTTACGGCTTACTATCTCCCTGCCGAGGTTAATGTTTGACGAATGACCTATGGTCCATTGCATGTTTGGACAGTGTCCTGTATGAGCGGTCATTATCTCGGGACCAAAGGTCGCCTCGCCCAGTTCCTGCACACGTCAGCGGACCGGTGAGTCCGTCTGTTAAAAGACTTCCGCACATGCGTCATTTTACAGCCCCTTGTCACACTGTGGATGTTGTAGGTGTGTATGAGATCCAGCGAACTGGCCGCAATGTTGGGAAAGGGCCAAAATATGTGACTGGCCATATTTCGGAGCGCAACGCTGTCGACACACAGCCGTACATAAGCACATTCACCAGCCGACAGCCATTTCCAGCACAGCGGTGTGTGTTTGTGTGTGTTTGGTTGGGCTTGTGTGTTCCTTGTGCGTGTCTGTGTGTGTGTTTGTGCAGGCTGAATGTTGGACGTGTCCAGGTAGTAAAGCTCTTGTGTAGCAGCCGGATGGCGGCCGTCTCTCAAATGAAGCTTAGTGCAGATTAACCGGGACAGATCCCTTTTTTCCCCTCTTTATCCTGTTTAATCACTGCATCAGGACCACGGCACGGCACACGCAGCCTTGCGTGTGTGTGTGTGTGTGTGTGTGTGTGTGTGTGTGTGTGTGTGTGTGTGTGTGGTCTAGTTTATACACAAAGAACTACAACTGGGCACTAGAACCAATCAGCACACACACACACACTCGTCTTCATTATGTTGTGTTCTTGCACTGTGGTTTGTCTCTCCCTCCTCTGCCCACGCACAGGACGTCAGTCGACTAGGCGGTCCATCAGTGCAGCCCGGGACACGTGTGCGTCTACACTCAAATGTGATGTGGTCCGATGTGTCCCAGCCCGCCTCTGACGGAGGCGATCGGATCTCAAGATGCATTGAGGACGTATTTGGAGCATGCCCACCTGCACTCGGAGCCGTCCACTTGTGATCGGCTCACCCGAGACACTTTTTTTTTATCCCCTTCCCCCCCCCCCTCAATTATGTCTGGCCAATTACCCCACTCTTCCGAGCCGTCCCGGTCGCTGCTCCACCCCCTCTGCCGACCCGGGGAGGGCTGCAGACTACCACGCGCCTCCTCCCATGCATGTGGAGTCACCAGCCGCTTCTTCTCACCTGACGGTGAGGAGTTTCACCAGGGGGACGTAGCACTTGGGAGGATCACGTTATTCCCCCTTCCCCCTGAAGAGGCGCCCCGGCCGACCAGAGGAGGCGCTAGTGCAGTGATCAGGACACATACCCACATCCGGCTTTCCAGTCATGTTATGCTCCTATTCAACAACATATGCCGAAACAACAAATCCCCCAAATCTGAAAGTTTTTATTTTACATCAAAGTGTAATTACTTTAACTTCCTCTGAAACAGCCAAGTGTTTGTTATTGCATCACCGAGTCCGAGCAGTGTGGGGGGGGGGCAGTCCAACCAATAATATCGCACGATGTTTTGCACCATCCAATCAAATCACATCCCTCCCCACATTTCGTTGCACCCCGATATCCTGTTTTATCTGGAAATGCGTCACGTTACGGAAGCGGAACGTGCTCCAAATGCCGTTTCCCTGAGGTTTCTTCCTATTCTTGCTCCCGGTTAAAGGTCTTTTTTTAGGGAGTTGTTCCTTATCCGATGGGAGGGTCCACGGACAGGATGTTGTGTTGCTGTAAAGCCCACTGAGGCAACTTTGTAATTTGTGATAATGGGATAAGCAAATAAAATAGACTTGACGTGACTTTCGTGTCATCTTAAATGTCGGTATTCAAATTTAAAGTTACAGCCAGAGTCCAAAATTAACACTTGCCAGTCGCCAAATGCCGGTCGATGAATCTTTGACGAGTAAATTATGGCGACCACCCGCCACTCCGGTCGATAGAAGAAAAAAAAAGAGAGAAAGCTGCTGGTTTGCTGTCACTTAAATCCACTAGATCTGCTGCGCTGCGTGTGTCACGCATAGTACAGCATTGCATCAGTCATCAAACTGCGCAGTTTTTTGTTACAGTATTCGAGGGGCTTTTTGTCATCCAGGAACCAATCTCCCCCCCCCTTGGTTTTCTTCTGATTGGGTGGTACTCGTTACCTTCGTTGGTTGGGTTGGTTAGGTTTAGGCATGAGGAGTGAGATCGGTTAGGGTTAGGGTAAGAATATCAGGGTAAGCCAAACCGAGGCAGAGTAGGGCGGGTCATGCCTTCACCATCCTAGGAAATAAAAGCCCAGTCTTCGTAGCGGGAGACGAGGTGGAAAATCACTTTGAGAGTGAATTGTCTGAAGAAGACTGAATATTCTACCACAGAATAAAAAACAAAACATATTACTATGAACTCTGACTCTGAACTTATTACTGTTACTTATTTTTACTTGTTATTGTTAATTCCTCTATAATTGTTATATTCTCAAACTACTTAATAAATGATCCCTCTTGCACTTAAAGGTGAATACCACTGAATTTATTCATTCAAATGTGTTACACTATAGTGTTGAAACAGTTGAATTACTATTTGTGCATGCAGGTAGTGTTACTACTATTATTACTGCACACTACTACAATGTTGATTGAGAATCACATAAGAAACCAAGATGACATCCTAAATAGTAATGATAGCAAATTGCAATAGTGAAAACCTATTTATTTATTTATTTATTTGGCTGGTAAAATCTTTCATCTACCAGCTTTTTGGCAGGTAAGCCAAAAAGTTGATTTTTGGACTCTGGTGACAGCACTAGCATGTGTGATGTTGCGTCCGTGGGTAAGAGAGGTGTTCCGCAGGGCTCTGTTCTGGGACAACCAACAGAAAAAACTGAATGCCGGCTTCAGACTTTAAATGCACTAAACGGGGAGATTAGCCTGAACCGAGCATTAGCCCCTCCAATAGCGGCCCGTCATCCCACCCATCTCGTCATCCCACCATCTCATCAGACCACAGATGACTTCCATTTCCTCTCTCTTCCTCCAGCTCACCCTCCATCTCTCTCTCTCTCTCTCTCTCTCTCTCTCTCTCGCTCTCCCTCTCTCTCTCTCTCTTCTTTGCATAAAGAAGTATATCTGTGAAAGCTTGGGATGAGTGTGACAGATGAATGTGCTATGGCTAAGCTGCCATAATTCCTCTCTTCTTTTATGAGGGGCCCGGGCGGCTTTGAGCTCCATCATAAGTGAGTAAACAGAACAGCACAAGGCTTCAACCAAACACGGCAATCAAAGCCGGAGAAAACGGAACAAACAGACAATTTTAACATGCTGCCAACTTAAAAATGGACGATTGGTTTTTGTTCAGGGCGAAGGAGGAAATGTAATGGCCCTGAAAATTCAGAGTCCAGTTTTTCTCTCTATTTTTTTTTCCCACAAGTATTTTCGCATTTGTGTGTATGCCCTCAGTTCCATCAGTGAGTTCATTCATCTGCCTGTCTCACTCTTGAAAACCCTGAAAACATAAAAATGGTTCAACGACAACAACAACAGCAAGTTAGTTTTGCATAGCGCCATTCAAGGAACCCAAGGACGCTTTACATAAACTAGATAAGAAAAAAAGATTAAAACAAAGGTCAGTACTCTACAGACCATAGGCCTTCGTAAAAAAGGAGGCTTTCAGTAGTCTTTTAAAATGGTCCAAATGGGCATCCGGGTGGCTTGGCGGTCTATTCCGTTGCCTACCAACAAGGGGATCGCCGGTTCGAATCCCCACGTTACCTCCGGCTTGGTCGGGCGTCCCTACTGACACAATTGGCCGTGTCTGCGGGTGGGGAGCTGGATGTGGGTATGTGTCCTGGTCGCTGCGCTAGCGCCTCCTCTGGTTCGTCAGGGCACCTGTTCTTGGGGGAAACTTGGTGAAACTCCTCATTGTCCTCCTCATTGTCAGGTGAAAAGAAGTGGCTGGAGACTCCACATGAATCGGAGGAGGCATGTGGTAGTCTGCAGCCCTCCCCGGATCGGCAGAGGGGGTGGAGCAGCGACCGGGACGGCTCGGAAGAGAGTTCCAAAGGGTGGGGGACTGGCACACTCAAGGCTGTATCCCCAGAATTCGGCAGGCTGGTGTGGGGGATGGAAATCGGGCCCGTGTCTGCAGACTGCAGATTCCGGGGCGGAATATAGGGGTTGAGGAGATCTGATAGGTTCTGAGGGGTTTGGGCATGGGGGAATTTATAGGCGATGAGGAGGATTTTATAAGAAATGCGGGATTTGACCGGGAGCCAGTGAAGGCGGACAAGGGTGGGAGTGATGTGTTGGCAGGGCTTGGTGCGGGTGAGCACCCTGGCAGCGGAATTCTGCACATACTGAATGAAGCCTGTCTAGGTCTTTGCTAGGTACCCCAGACAGGACTCCATTGCAATACTCCAGACGGGAGGTGATGACGACATGGATGAGGGTCTCTGCCACGGAGTCGGAGAGAAGTGGCCGGGGTCTGGAGATGTTGCCGAGGTGCAAGAAAGCAGATTTGGTGACAGATTTGACGTGTGACTGGGATCAGAGGGATTCGGATGCTTTTCCTTTTGTGTAGTTCAAGCTCACGGCCACACATGCGCAAAATTAACCTCAGCGACTATTCGCCTCCCGCTATCTTCCATTCTGTGCGAGCGAAGGGGCGAGTCGCTTCCGGTGGCGAAGCGAATTCGTGAACTCGCCCGTCAAAGTTCAACACAGTTGAACCCCACGCGAAGCGAAGACGCGAGTTTCCTTTGCCACCGGAAGTGAGTTGCTCCTTCACTCGAGCTCCTTCACTCGAGCTTCGTTCCTGTACGCAAGACACCGTCCAAAACATTTAGGACAATAACCCGAGACTCCGTGGTGCAGTGTCTTTATCAGCGTATTGGCTTTTTCCATCCACACTCAGTTTGAAAACTTGTTGGCGGTGATGGGTTTATATATTTTTCTTTCTTTGGAATTTGACGCTATGTAGATTTTCCCCCCTCATTTGCATATCCAGAATTTGCATAAAAATAGCTGGATGGAAAAGTTAGCTTCTCTCGGCCTCTTGCTCGCTCTGCGTCTCTCATCTTCCCTCGTTTTCTCTCATACTCCACTTCCCTTGATCTCCCTCGCCCGTTCTCTCTGTCTCTCTCTCTCTCTCTCTCTCTCTCTCTCTCTCTCTCTCTCTCTCTCTCTCTCTCTCTCGCTCTCACCGTCTCCCTCAATCTCTCGCTCAGTGTCTTCGCTCTCGATCCCTCTTTCGTTTATTCTCTCTCTCCATCAGTGGGTGAGGTTAATTAGCAGCAGAGCTATTTGTAGTAGATGAGGTGTCAATATGGGCAGTTAACACAGCATGCAGTTACCAGAATGAACAACTCAGAGCAAGAGAGAGAGAGAGTGAGAGAGAGAGAGAGAGAGAGAGAGAGAGAGAGTTTGACTTTTGATATTCTTTTGATATTTCTTTATTAAAACATTTTGCAAGACAGCAAAGGAAAAGAACAAACACAAATAAAAAAAAGAAGACTTCAGAACTCCTCCGACTCCCACAGCTCCCCGTGCTCCTTTGAACACACACGCGCACACACACACACACACGCACACGCACACGCACAGATATTTCGAACTATTTCGTAGTTGAAGTGGACCCCCCCTGACATGACATGATGTGAGGGGGAGGGATGTGAGGGGTGAGGCAGGGGTTGGTTGGTGGGTATTTCACCGGTGTGTGTGTGTGTGTGTGTGTGTGTGTGTGTGTGTGTGTGTGTGTGTGTGTGTGTGTGTGTGTGTGAAGCTGCAGAACTGCATTACTGGAACTTTAACATAAAGGTCAAGCAAAGACCTTATTTTATACTATAATGACGTCCTCCCTTGCGAGTAGTGTGACCTCGCGGGGGAGGGGGAACTGGGGGGAATAGCGTGATCCCCCCAGTTCCCCCTCCCCCGCGAACAGGCGCCCCGACCGACCAGAGGAGGCGCTAGCGCAGCGACCAGGACACATACCCACATCCGGCTTCCCACCCGCAGACGCGGCCAGTTGTGTCTGTAGGGACGCCCGACCAAGCCGGAGGATTCGAACCGGCGATCCCCCGGGTTGGTAGGCAACGGGATACACTGCCGCGCCACCCGGAAGCGCCTATTTCACTCGTTTGCCAATTTTGACGGGCACACGTGTTTGAAGATAGACGGGTGGTGGGGGGGGGGGTGATGGCAGGGGTGGAGGAAGCGGGCGCGTTTGTTTTTTTTCATTTCTCCAAAGTTAAATATTGTGGCTTTGAGGGGGCGTGTGCGGGAGCGGTGAAGACCACCGCCGTGCAGCAGCGGAGGGGTCGTCGGGTCTCCTCAGCTCGCCGTCCTCGCCTTGCCCCGTTCTGTCTCCGTTCCGCCTCACTGGGGAAGCGTCCAGCCGGCGTCTGCCGACTTCGCCACAGTAGCCCCTCTCCCAGCAGCACCCGCTCGTCCGTCTGCGGCCTTCAAACGCAGCTTCGTCCTTCCTCCCTCTCTCTTGTCTCGCTCTCCATCTTTATTGCTCTGCCACTTCACAAAAAGGGTTGTCAGGGTGCCAGTCTTTTTCACTCGCTCGCTCTCGTTCTCCCTCTCCGTGCGCCATTCAGGGAGTCCATCTCCGAGCAGGAGAGTGGGACAGGAGAGCGGCAGCGACTTTGCTGAGGGGGAGAAAAGCTCCTGGTCTCCGCCGAGGAGGTCCTGCAATCGGGGAGTAAATCTGGCAAGGGAACGTAAACACAGAGTGAGAGAGAGAGAGACGAGGAAATGGGGAGAGAGAGAGAGAGCGAGAGAGAGGAGAGGTGGCAGGGAAAGACAGGAGGCTCTCCTTGTTCCTTGATTCTCTGCACGGAGCCCCCGGGCAGACGGCAGGAACATGTATATACACACACACACACACACACACACACACACACACACACACACAACGGCAAGGCCTTCCAATACAGCATGTACACACATTCTCTCTCTCTCGCTCTCTCTCGCTCGCTCTCTCTCTCTCCAGTGACACAGGTTACTGGGCCTGGTGTGACTGTCCTCCACACCTCTTTCCGACACATAGATATGGGATTTGTGCTTTTGTGTGTGTGTGTGTATGTGTGTGTGCGTGTGTGTGTGTGAGAGCGAGCGAGAGAGAGAGATGGAGAGAGAGAAGGAGAGAGAGAGAGAGAGGCAGTCCTCTGTGTCACTGTTAAATGTGGATTTTCGTGTCGTTGGACAAATTCAATTTCCCTGTGATAACAGCTGTGACTGCACTGCCTTAAGATAAGCCTCTAAGGTAAAACTCTCTCTCTCTCTCTCTCTCTCTCTCTCTCTCTCTCTCTCTCTCTCTCTCTCTCTCTCTCTCTCTCTCTCACTCTCTCTTATTCTCTCTCTCATTCTCGTTCTCCTCCTCCTTCCTCTGGTTGACCTCAGATTCCGCATTTTTCTTTCCTGCTCATCTGCCACTGTCCTCGCTCATGCTCTCCTTTCCACTCTGGTAACTCCATGGTGTTTACAAATCCTATACTTCTTTCTCCCTCCCTCTCTCTCTCTCTCTCTCTCTCTCTCTCTCTCTCTCTCTCTCCCTCTCTCTCTCTGGGTACTTCCTCTGTCTTAGTGTGGGATTAGCACACGGCTCAAATCCCTCGGCATGGGTTTGGACTTGGGGAGGTTGAATTAGAGGATTGTGGAGGGCAGATGTTGACCCTAAAGAAGGGGCGAGTCAGACTGCGGTCACGACAGAAGCCACGCATCTCCAGTGTTCGTCGGTGTCCTCCTTAAAACCCAGCGCCTCCTCCGCTGCGTCACATGTCCGGTCGGCTTCGGTAAGAAACTGTCGCCGTCGGAACGTGTGTCGTCTGGATTTCTAATCCAGCGACTGCTCTTTTCTGTGTCCCTTTCGCGGACCGTTAAGGAGATGAGGATTTCACGAGTAAAGGATTAAATGAATAAAGGAACGACTAAACATCTGGTTTATGTCCCAGTTATCGTTTTTCCATGTCTGTAGCCAGCGGCGTTCATTCGCTCCACAAGCAAGTAACCTTCAAACAGACCTCTCATCCGCAAAACTTACAAGTTCATCATCCGGTGACGGAGGGAAATCCGCCTCTGGTTCAATTTTAACTCCGTCGGCAATGTTCTTTACAGTAGGAGCCCCAGTTTCCAGCTGATGGAGAGGATTTAGGAGAAAATCTCTGGAGTCTTAAGTCTTTACTTTTGAAATCGTATTGTTCTACTCGTAAACGTGACTGCTGTTCGGTGGTAGAACCACCATCTTATCCTCCTGGCTGTAAACCGTTCAGTTCAGCATGTTCAAGAACTTTATCGTCACTGTGCAAGCACAACGACGCTCAAGTGGAGCACACAAAGAATAAATAAGACAGGAAAGCCATAAGAAATATAAAATATCAGCACTAAAAAGTCTAAACAATATAAGTACAAAATATAGGCAACATAAAGTATAAACTACAAGAGAGTTAATGATAAAATACAACTAACGAGGTGCAAAACCTTCAGCAGCAAAAATGCAGTCAAGTTGCGGTGTGGCAGATATGAAGTGGCTTAAAGTGACACGTAAGTAAATATTGCAAATGTTGCACGTGCACTGTCAATGGTGGCAGCACATCAGTCTCGTCAGACATGAGTAGATGTCCGAGTTCATTAGTGCCACGGCTTTTGGAAATAAACTGTATTTCAGTCTATTTGTGCATGTGTGGATTGATCTATAGCACCTACCGGGTGGGAGGAGGTGAAAGAGATTGTGTCCAGGGTGTGTATTGTATTTTATGGTGTTCTTAGCCCTCCTCACACAGTGAGTGCTGTGAGGACGTTTTAGTGATGGCAACTCAACGCCAGCAATGTCCTGTACTGTTTTCATAAAAAACTGGAGGGCTTTTTTGTCAGCTTTGGTGCAGCTGCTGTACCAGGCTGTCATGCAGTTTGTTATGATGCTCTCTGTGGTGCATCTGTAAAGGTTGACAAGCAGCTTTTGGGGGAGGTTGGCTCTTTTTAGCCTCCTTAGAAAATAAAGGCATTGTTGTTCCTTACCCACTCCTCTGTGATGGTGACTTTCAGGGACCTGAATCTAGGGACTTTGTCCACAACCTCAGTGGTGATGTGGACAGGACTGTGTGTGATCTTCTTGGAGGTCCTAAAATACATGATGATCTCCTTGGTCTTTTTGGTGTTTAAGACTAGGTTGTTGTTAGTACACCACGTTGTCAAGTTCTGAACCTCCTCCCTGTGTGCGGCTTCATCATTGTCCAATATAAGCACATCGTATCAGCCACAAACTTCACAATAGCGTTTGAGTTTTGGATGGGTTGGATAAAGGAGGGGGCTCAGCACACAGCCCTGGGGGATGCCAGTGCTCAGGGTGAGGGTGGAGGATGTGTGCTTGCCCAGTGTGACAGTCTGGGGGAGGTTGAAGAGGACATCTAATATCCAATTGATTATGGGGGTAGTTAGTCCTAGTGCGTGGAGTTTCTCAACCACCTTGTTTGGTATGGTAGTGTTAAATGCTGAGCTGTAATCAGCAAAGGGCGTCCTGATGTAGGTGTTGGGTCTTTCCAGGCGAGAGAGAGCTGTATTGAGAGCCAAACAGATGGCGTCCTCAGTTGATCTGTTTTCCCAGTAGGCAAACTGGTGTTGGTCTAGATAAGCTGGGACAGTGTCTTTGACTTGAGTGAGTACCAGTGGTTCGAAGCATTTTGAAATGACAGGGGTGAGAATGACTGGCTAATAGTCATTGGGACAGGTTACCATGGGGTTTTTTTTTTAGAACAGGCATGATGGTGGTGGATTTGAGGCATGCAGGGGACTGTGCATATGGATAGACAGAGGTTGAAAATGTGTGTGAATACCTCTGCTAGCTGGTCAGCAGAGGCCTGGAGTACATGCCCGTGTACACCATCAGGCTCAGCTGCTTTCCATGTATTGATGCTGCGAAGGGTCTGCCTTACCTCATGAGTGTGTAGAACAAGGATCTGTGGGTACCCCAACAGTTTGGAACCGACTGTAGGTTGGTTATTGTCTTTGTCAAACCAAGCAAAGAAGTTCCACTGCTAGTTTGGCAGTGTTGTTGATATGTGTATGCTGTGTGTCATTTTTCCTTTTTTAATCTGTGATGGCCTGGATGCCTTGCTACATCCTCCATGGGTTGGAGTTACTGTTGAATACCTCCTCTATTCATAGTCCGTAGTTGTGTTTTGCAGATCTGATACCTGTCTTAAGGTTTGCTCTGCTCACACCATAGGCTGAGGTGACTCCTGATTTAAAAGCCGTGTCTCTTGACCTGAGCAGCCGTTTGACTTCACTGTTCATCCATGCTGTCTTATTTGAGTACACTCCGATCCTTTTGCTAATGGTGACATCATCCACGCAGTAGTTAATGTATGACAATACAGATGACGTGTACACCTCCAGGTCTGTCTAATGTGCAAATATAGTCAATTCTGTGTGTTCAAGACAGTCCTGGAGTTGAGAGATGGCTCCTTCAGGACAAACTTTAACTGTCCTGCTGATCAGCTTAGCACAAGGACTTTGAGTGCTGGGGCAAGAAACAAGGGCTTTGAGTGCCGGGGCAAGAAACAAAGACGGGTGGTCTGACTGTCCAAGGTGGGAGCGGAATATAGCACTGTAAGCATCATTTATGGTATTATAACATGATCTAAGGCAGGGCTAGTCAACTACTTCCGTATGAGGGCCAACTTATTCAAATGTAAATGGTAAAGGGGTCAAACTTTTTTCAGAGTAATTTTCGGATCTTAGCACTTACATGTGAAAATGAAAAACAACACTAATTACCCTTAATACTGTGTATCAAAAGTGTTTATTAACAATGTGTTTATGTAACATACAAAATAGGGTAGTCATTTCATACATCTATATACACTTATCCATTCGTTATTAAATTGGCGATTTTCATTGTCAACTTTCCTCTTTTTCAATGTGGGCAGCGACATTTTGAGGTTATTTTCTTTGCTAGTTAGCAGCAGCAAGCAGGTTAGCGCGACACACTCACTAGGTTGGCAGCTGGTGGTGCACACGTAGGGAGTGTCGGGAGCAGTTAGGGGTGAGACAAAGCAGTCTCCCATTGGAGGAGATTGAATGGGAGTGCATTCTTGCCCAAAAACAGATTTTTTCTTTGTGGGAAAATGCATTATAAATTTTAATGTTCTAATAAAAATTGATCAAAGGGCCGGAAAAAATAATCCTCGGGCCATATTTGGCCTGCGGGCCGCCAGTTGACTAGGCCTGATCTAAGGTGTTTTCCTCCTGGTTCTAAATTTGATGTGTTGGTAGAATCTGGGAAGAACACTTCTGAGGTTTGTTTGGTTGAAGTCCCCAGCAATAATGAAAACTCCGTCAGGGTGTGTGTTCTGTTTACTTACTGATGCATCATGCATGTGTCCAAGCGTCAACTGATATCAGAGGAACAATATTGCTACAGCACTGAAAACAGCTATTGGAACACATACCATATTAAGGAGAGACATACAGAACAATAGAAAATGAATAAATAGAAGAATGAAACCCATTCGTTCTTTACATGGACTATAATTTTGAAAGAAAATAACTTTACTGCATTTTTTTTTGCACACTCAGAGATCTAGCATTTCAGTATCAACATTATCTTCAATATTGCATAAATATTAATGTTACCTTTCAAATTTTAATACTAAGATTCCCTTCATCTTTATTCACTTAACTTTTATTTTATGTTTAGGAGTTACAATGAGCAATGCACCAGTTCAAATCCCTGATCATGTGAAAATGTACCTGCCTTTAAAACAAATTCTGTTTCTAATTCTGCTCTTGTTAAGTCGGGTTTATACGGGTTTAGTTTGGTGTGGTCTGGATTTGTACTCTGTCTGACCTCCAGATTGACTCTGGTGATATCACAACTCTTTCTCCTCCTCCTCTTTTTCTGTCTCTCTCACCCCCTAACCCTCCCCTCTTATACCTCCTTTCTCTCTTGTCATACCACCCCATCTTTCCGTATTTCTTTCAGCTTCCTCAGAGAAACGTCTTTCTTGCTCACACTCTCATATCCCTCTTAATCTTTACCTCGTCCCTCCTCATCGAAATGTCTCTGTCTTTCTATCGCTCTCTAATATCGCCCTTTTTCTCCATCTCTCACTCTAGTTCCACATATGGCTCTCTCTCGCTTGCCGTTTCCCTCTCTCCGTCTCTCTCTGACTGAGTGGATCGGGGTGTAACTGAGCGAGTCGGGCATGTGAGTGTTTGTTGTGGTTTCTACAGAGTGAGTGACTTTCAAACTTTTTTCTGTCTTTTCTATGTTTTTGTATTTATTTTGGTGATGGGTATATTTACCTACTGTGTGCCTGGTGGGTCCATCTTAGGCAATGTTTCACTGATTCGGGACATTTTGGATGTCTTTCGCTCATTGGGCTTAGCTGCTGGTCTCATTTTGCTGGACCAGCAAAAGGTGTTTGACGGGGTTGAGCACCAGTACTTTTTGAAAACATTGGAAAAGTTCGACCTCAGCCCAGGTCTCACTGTTAACATGAAGGGTGTGGATCAAGGCATTGAGGGTGTACTGAAGATCAGTGGGGATCTGCATAGACCATTTGAAGTGCAGGGATTCGACAGGGTTGCCCATTGTTTGGCATGCTGTATTCATTGTCCTTTGAACTGTTGCTACAAAAATATGCATTGTTTTAGGATTGTTTTTACCAGAGTTTGACATGAGATGTGTGTTACTGGCTTATGCTGACGACATTGTTCTAATCATAAACAAAAGGGATGACCAAAAAAACTAGAGGGAATCATTAAAACCTTTGGCATAATCTCAGGCTGCAAAAGTAAACTGGAGAAAAAAAGCAATGCTTTAGCTGTTGAAAACTGGCCCGCTTGGAAACTTGCCCGCTTCCCGATTTACCAAGAGGCCTCAGCTTGAGTAGGAGTGGTTCTAAATATTAAGAAATTTACCTTGGAAACGACAATGAGGAAAAACTAGAGGGGAGTAGTACAAAAAGTGGAGGTGGCTACTACCAAAGATATCATATAGGGGCTTGGTTTTAGTAAACAATTTGGTAGCCTCTATACCAGGGGTAGGCAATCTTATCCAGAAAGGGCCAGTGTGGGTGCAGGTTTTTGTTCCAGCCAAGCAGTTATACACCTGATCCCACGAATCAACCAGAAGAGTCTTTGCTGATGAACTTGATTAGAGATCCTCTGTAATGTGGACTCCCAGGTAGTTATACCTGCTCACCCTGTCCACAGTAGTGCCATTAATCCTCAGTGGTGAGTATGTCCTCTGTTGTTGTTGTGCCCTCCTAAAGTCCACAATCATCTCCTAAAGAGACATTTTAAATCTGTGGTTTAAAAGACCGTCAGAAGAGGAGCTGGCAATACTGAGGGACTATGCCAGAGGAACAGAACATCCTGATGAGAACGATCCTATTCCTGAACTTGGTTTTAATCCTTTCCTAGATGGTTTTTATTAAAGAAGCAGCGGGTGGGTTTAAAACAATGGATGTGGTGGATTTGCACATGGTGAAGGGTAAGGTGCTTTACAGACACTTGTGTGAAGGCCTTAAACAAGAAGACATTAAATGGAGGTTAGGACACAGTGTGGAGAGAACACCTAGACACAGAGAGCAATGTCACACGAGTATGGAGGGTTTTATAAAAACCTCCACTAAACAAGAGAGCTGGTTATCTCCAGTGAAGAATACTGCATAGCTCTGTTGGGGTCAGTGCATTTGTCCATGTCTTAAACCAACCTGTTCCAAAATTGTGTCCTTTTTGTTGTACGACATAGACAATCTTTCACCGTTATGTTGGGTGCAAAAGACTTTAACCTCTATTTATAATTTTAAAGGATTTGTTCAGTAGCTTTGGTGAAAAGTGGTCCACAGTGGTATTTATTTATGGTGCAGGGTACAGCACGAAAAATGCCTGGAAACTGTAAGTCCTTCATTTCTTCCGGGGCATCGCCAGACTATCCGTCTAAGAAAGCAGGAAAACAATGGTGGAGAGCAGAAGTGTTCAGGCAGCAGCTGTCCTTTTCGTTGTTTTGGTGGAGATCTGGGTCTGGGTGGCCTACAGGTTCCATAAACTGAGGAGCAGCCTGCATCAAGTTGTACGGCAGTGGTGCTACTCTAGAGTCATTTGCTTTGTGGAAGGGGGAGACATCGTTTTTTGATCGACCTGTACATAGGCCACATGAAGGTGATTGCTAGTTGAGTCACCTTCTTATTTATCTATTTTTTTTTTACTTTCTTTGATGGAAGAATATACTGAGCCAATGTAAATAAAGATCTTTATAAAATCTCTCTCTGTCGCTCTCTGTCGCGCTCTCTCTCTCTCTCTCTCTCTCTCTCTCTCTCTCTCTCTCTCTCGCTGTCGCTTGCTCTTGGCTGGGTTGCCCTAAATCCCTCTAGTTCAGTGCCCTGTTGGGAGGAGAGAGTGCATTTCCTCTCTCTCTCTCTCTCTCTCTCTCTCTCTCTCTCTCTCTCTCTCTCTCTCTCTCTCTCTCTCTCTCTCTCTCTCACTATCTCGCTCCGTTGCTCACCCTCACTTTTCTCTCCATATAGTTTGTTTCTCACTCTCTCTGCCCCCCCCCCCATTAGATGGACAGTGTGGAGGGATTAGGCGACCTGTGTCATTAATGGAGCCGTGCTCTCGCAGCAGATATGGAGGGAATGGCATGGGGTGAGGGGGTGAGGGGGTGAGGGGGTGGGGGTGCCACATTAACAACAAGCATGCATACTTACACGCTCACGCAGATACAGAAACGCTAATCCAAGAAGCCTCTTGGTGAGGATGAATATTTGCAACTCCAAGGGTGACCCCCCCTCCCCACCCATCCCCTCAATCCACCCACTTCCACAATCTCACCCACACACACACACACACACAGAAAGCTGTAATCCTTCCATTTGACAGGCAGAGCTGAGATTCATAGTCCTCATAATGACCCACACGACTAAGTCTGCACTCACAGCACCAACAGTACTCGCAACTACTAAAGACCTGATAACTCGAAACCAGTTATTTATGAGGAGAGGGGGAGAGCTACCAGGGATAAAGAGGCTGTGTGTGTCTGTGTGTGTGTGTGTCCTAAGTGCCCAGGGGCCACAGCCCTGCCTGGAGCTGTGCCCAAATAGGTAACACCAAGGGTGGTCTGACAGGAAGCGGGGCAGGCTAAGCTAACTGCTAGCCCATGCAGACCGAGGGCGGTCTGGCAGCGGCCTCGCCTAGTGTTGACTGTTTTAGTGTCGTCGTGTGGCATGTGGGGAGGTGTGTCGGGGGTGTCTGGTTGGGAGAGCTGGTGCTGGATCAGTCGAGGGAGCCTGGTTTGCCGCGTCCGGTGGGACCAGGGACCACGGCCCTGATCGGAGCTGCGCCCGAAGAGGAAACACCGAGGATGGTCTAACAGGACGAGGAGGCGGGGCAGGCTAAGCTAACTGCTAGCCCATGCAGACCGGCGGTTCCGACAGTTATCCTGGCTGGTGTTCGTTCCCTTGGACAGTGATTTTTTTTAAAAAAAAATTTTAAAATTTAGTTTGGATATGTGTGTTCTTGTAGTTATTGTGGTTTTTGGATATTTCCTGCAGCGAGACATAATGTGGGGCGTGACCTGACTACATCTGGGATCAGAGCCGGTGGCGTGTGTGTGTGTGTGTGTGTGTGTGGGATATGGGTATTAGCCACATTTAGGCCGCCGTGTGACTGAAGCGCCCCTCCATGCAAAGGCCAGTGTGTCTCTTCTTCTTACGAGGGGAGCGTCCTGACCTGCGGCGATGCAGCGTGCAGTGGCGTGATGCTAATGCTGGCTGATGCGGTGACATTTGAAAGGGTTCATTTTGAGATAAGGTATGGAGGTTCATCCCAAGCGCGCCTGTGTGTGTGTGTGTGTGTGTGTGTGTGTGTGTGTGTGTGTGTGTGTGTGTGTGTGTGTGTGCATTTGAGCCGTTTAGTGCAGATGTAGGTGTGAGTGAGCTGTCAGACGGCCAATTTGGCAATAAATAAAAATGCGGTCTCCTGTCAGCATCTGGCATGTTGAGCCAGGTGTACCCCGCCTTGTTTTTTTTCGAGGAGGTGATTTCGGTGATTTTTATCTCCGTCCTGGGTTCAAAACCCCCCTCAACTTACATGCAGCCCCCCCTGATCTGTGAGTGTAGGGTAGCAAAGTTAACACGTCTTGCTTCCGGGCGTTGGGGGAGAATAAATTGGACCCATCTATTTGCAGGTGTAGTGTACAGATGCTAACCTGTGTAACATTCAGCTCGCGCCCGTCCGCTCCTCCTCCTCCCCCCCCCCAGCATCATGAAGGGCTCAGATGTTTTATGTAGCACGAGCTCGGCGCTGCACCTGGATCTTATTAGCCTCTGTCAAGGAGATTTAAGGTTTTTATCAATAAGGTATTCAGCCATCCAGTCTCCGCTCCACTCTTCTAATCTCCATTACCCTCCTGTGTTCCGCTGCTCTGCTCCTCCCCGCTGCTGCTCTGCTCCTCCCCGCTGCTGCTCTGCTCCTCTCCGCTGCTGCTCTACTCTTCTCCACTCCACTCTTCTAATCTCCATTACCCTCCTGTGCTCCGTTGCTCTACTCCTCTGCTCCGCTGCTCTACTCCTCTCCACTGCACTCCTCTAATCTCCATTACTCTCCTCTCCGCTGTTGCTCTACTCCTCTCCTCCGCTACTCTACTCCTCTCCGCTACTGCTCTACTCCTCTCCGCTGCTCTCCTCTAATCTCCGTTACCCTCCTCTGCTCTGCCTCTCTACTCCTCTCTGCCGCTCTGCTCCTCTCCTCTGCTGCTCTACTCCTCTCCTCTTCCACTCTACTCCTCTGCTCTGCTGCTCTCCTCCTCTCCCCCGCTGCTCTCCTCCTCTGCTGCTCTACTCCTCTGCTCCGCTGCTCTCCTCCTCTCCCCCGCTGCTCTACTCCTCTGCTGCTCTACTCCTCTGCTCTGCTGCTCTCCTCCTCTCCCCCGCTGCTCTACTCCTCTGCTGCTGTCCTCCTCTGCTGCTCTACTCCTCTCCTCTTCCACTCTACTCCTCTGCTCTGCTGCTCTACTCCTCTCCCCCGCTGCTCTCCTCCTCTCTGCTGCACTCTTCTTCTTTACTTTATACCGTCACATTCCAGCGTATGTTCCAGTGTGTTGGGGAGGGGGGTGTTAGGTCAGGGGAACCGATGATGTATGACTATTCATGGAAAAAACAACAGCAGGAGACATGTTGGTACACGTTGATGGAGTGAGAGAGCAAGAGAGCGAGAGAGAGAGAGAGAGAAAGAGAGAGAGCGAGAGAGTGAAAGAGAGAAAGAGAGAGAGAGAGAGAGAGAGAGAGAAAGAGGTCAAACTTGTTGTATTGTCATTCCCAGAGCAAAACGGACAGATTCACTCAGCACCCAATCAGTTCGCGGCGTGTGTGCGTGCATGTGTGTGTGTGTGTGTGTGTGTGTGTGTGTGTGCCAGTGTGTGTGTGTGTGTGCCAGTGTTTTGGGTGGAGGGAGCTGGAAACAACTTTGTTGTCATTCCATTTGTAAAGAGGAACCATGCGGTGTTACACTCATCAACACAGAGACGACCGGGGCGTTAACAACTACCCCCCTCCCACCCCCACAAACCAACCACAACCAGCCCCCCAACCACAACCAGCCCCCTCCTGGGCTGTTGAGATGTAAAAAGCCAGAGTGTGTGTGTGTGTGTGTGTGTGTGTGTGTGTGTGTGTGTGTGTGTGTGTTTGAGAGAGATCAGCCCCTCTCTTTGTGACAATGGGGAGGGCTGTCGGGTTGATGAACGAGGGGCAGGGAGCTCCCCGGACCGAGAGGAGCGCCACCCTGCAGGAAGATGGATGGAGGTGACGAGAGAGAGCGGCGCGGACAGACCCAAATTGTCCACTTAAAGAGCGTTCCCTCGTTCCCTCCGCGTCTCCGCGGTAACGGTGTCCAGGAGATGTCAGAGGTTATCTGGGGTCAGATAGGGAGGGCCCCCGACGTGTCGATTGTCGGCACACAACTTCACGCGTTCGTGTACGCACACACAGACGCACACACATTCTCACATTTCTCCCGTCATCGGTGTTTGCATTCGGTTTTCTATTCGCCCCGCGGCCACGCTGCGAGGCCTACATGTTTCCGTGACGACCACGGCGGCGTCCCACTCACCTCTACAGGTGTCGCACCGGTGTGTGTCGACAAGTGTGTTTGCATGTGCAGAGATGTGGATGTGTTTGTGTGTGAGAGTGTGTTCAAGGTGTTTGTATATCTGTCAGGTCAGGAGGTCACAGTCTCTTGCATTTGGCATGTTATCAGGATGGGGGGGCGCTCTCCACAGCAGCCAGTGATGGGGTGGTGTCTTAAGTAATTATTTAATCAACCAACAAGCATCGTTGGTTGATTAAATATGTACTTGTAGTTACATGTAGTTGTGTCGGTCAGTATTGTTGAGTAGCAGGGTGAAAGTAGAAACCCTGTTTCTCTTCCTGTGTTTTGCAGCTGCAGACCGGAGGCCTCTGCCCTGCACGTTATAAAGGTTATTCCGTAGTTTTAAGAGTCACAATCAAGTTTAGCTGCAGATTTGCTGCACATGCCTAGTTGAAACTCCAGACATCTTCACGTGACGTGAGAACGGCCCATGTAGGCAGTGCATCAGTCACATCCTGTGTTCTGATTCAGTTTATCATGTAGGCTGTGCATCAGTCACATCCTGTGTTCTGATTCTAATTCAGGTTATCATGTAGGCTGTGCATCAATCACATCCTGTGTTCTGATTCAGTTTATCATGTAGGCTGTGCATCAGTCACATCCTGTGTTCTGATTCTAATTCAGGTTATCATGTAGGCTGTGCATCAATCACATCCTGTGCTCTGATTCAGGTTATCATGTAGGCTGTGCATCAATCACATCCTGTGTTCTGATTCAGGTTATCATGTAGGCTGTGCATCAGTCACATCCTGTGTTCAGATTCTGATTCAGGTTATCATGTAGGCTGTGCATCAGTCACATCCCTCTGTGTTCAGATTCTGATTCAGGTTATCATGTAGGCTGTGCATCAGTCACATCCTGTGTTCAGATTCTGATTCAGGTTATCATGTAGGCTGTGCATCAATCACATCCTGTGTTCTGATTCAGGTTATCATGTAGGCTGTGTATCAATCACATCCTGTGTTCTGATTCAGGTTATCATGTAGGCTGTGCATCAGTCACATCCTGTATTCAGGTTATCTGTAGGCTGTGCATCAGTCACATCCTGTGTTCAGATTCTGATTCAGGTTATCATGTAGGCTGTGCATCAGTCACATCCCGCTGTGTTCAGATTCTGATTCAGGTTATCATGTAGGCTGTGCATCAGTCACATCCTGTGTTCAGATTCTGATTCAGGTTATCATGTAGGCTGTGCATCAGTCACATCCCTCTGTGTTCAGATTCTGATTCAGGTTATCATTTAGGCTGTGCATCAGTCACATCCTGTGTTCAGATTCTGATCCAGGTTATCATGTAGGCTGTGCATCAGTCACATCCTGTGTTCAGATTCTAATTCAGGTTATCATGTAGGCTGTGCATCAGTCACATCCCGGTGTTCAGATTCTGATTCAGGTTATCATGTAGGCTGTGCATCAGTCACATCCTGTGTTCAGATTCTAATTCAGGTTATCATGTAGGCTGTGCATCAGTCACATCCTGTGTTCAGATTCTGATCCAGGTTATCATGTAGGCAGTGCATCAGTCTCATCCCGGTGTTCAGATTCTGATTCAGGTTATCATGTAGGCTGTGTATCAGTCACATCCTGTGTTCAGATTCTGATTCAGGTTATCATGTAGGCTGTGCATCAGTCACATCCTGTGTTCAGATTCTGATTCAGGTTATCATGTAGGCTGTGCATCAGTCACATCCTGTGTTCAGATTCTGATCCAGGTTATCATGTAGGCAGTGCATCAGTCACATCCCGGTGTTCAGATTCTGATTCAGGTTATCATGTAGGCTGTGCATCAGTCACATCCTGTGTTCAGATTCTGATTCAGGTTATCATGTGGGCTGTGCATCAGTCACATCCCTCTGTTCAGATTCTGATCCAGGTTATCATGTAGGCTGTGCATCAGTCACATCCTGTGTTCAGATTCTGATTCAGTTTATCATGTAGGCTGTGCATCAGTCACATCCCTCTGTGTTCAGATTCTGATTCAGGTTATCATGTAGGCTGTGCATCAGTCACATCCTGTGTTCAGATTCTGATCCAGGTTATCTGTAGGCTGTGCATCAGTCACATCCTGTGTTCAGATTCTGATTCAGGTTATCATGTAGGCTGTGCATCAGTCACATCCTGTGTTCAGATTCTGATTCAGGTTATCATGTAGGCTGTGCATCAGTCACATCCCGCTGTGTTCAGATTCTGATTCAGGTTATCATGTAGGCTGTGCATCAGTCACATCCTGTGTTCAGATTCTGATCCAGGTTATCATGTAGGCTGTGCATCAGTCAAATCCTGTGTTCAGATTCTGATTCAGGTTATCAGGCTGCAGGGAGCGTTTATCCGCCTGCAACATCCCATAATGAGCATTTATCCTGAATCCATGAGTGTGCATGGAGGAAGTGAATCAGAACGGCTGTAAGACCATGCCTGCTCTGGAATGGGGCCTGCTCTGGAACGGGGCCTGCTCTGGAACGGGGCCTGCTCTGGAACGGGGCTGTTTTAAAGCCTCACTCACGTTAATTTACAGTCTTTCAGCTGCACCGCCCGTCCCCACCATGAGATGACCTTACCCAGCACCGCCCCACGTGCTGGAAATGACACAACACAAAGATACCACTCGACAGTTACCATGACGCAACACACAGACACACAAAGATACCACACAACAATTACATGACACAACACACAGACATACAAAGATACCACTCGACAGTGACAATGACGCAACACACAGACACACAAAGATACCGCACGACAGTTACATGACGCAACACACAGACACACAAAGATACCACACGACAATCACAATGATACAACGCATACGCACACAAAGATACCACACGACAATTACAAGCCTATACTCTGGACCTTATACTGCATGCAGCAGCGTTAATGTGGATCTCATGCACACACACACACACACACACACCATACCCCTCTCTCTCTCTCTCTCTCACTCTGTCTCGCTCTCTGTCTCTCTCTCTCTCTCGCTCTCTGTCTGTCTCGCCGGCCCACATATATGCACATAACCCAGATGTGCTCAGATCCCTGCTCAGCGCTGGATGGGTGTGAGGACGGGGCTCTCTGGTGGGGGGTCTGTGGTCTGTGACAGACGGTGATTACAGTCGGTGTCAGTACTGGTGTCAGCTCAGCCATGTTATCTGGGATTGGCTGTCTCACGTACCTGTGTTCAGTTTGGAAAACATAATTCTTCTGAATACACAACGACGCCCCCCTGTTTGTATCACCCACACACACACACACACACACACACACTCTCCATGTTAACACAGGCTGTACCATGATGAGATCCACCGACAACTGCAGTGTTCAGACACAGACATGAGGCATCTGTTTCCTCTCTTTTCCCATTGTCTTGTTTTCTGTGTGTGTGTGTGTGTGTGTGTGTGTGTGTGTGTGTGTGTGTGTGTGTGTGTGTGTGTGTGTGTGTGTCTTTATCTCTGTCCCGGGCCCTTTCTGTCTCTGCCCCTCTAGCATGCAAAGGTCATATCTTTTAATTGAATTTGCAATATTTTACAATATTGTGTGGTTCTTCACAACCTCTCTGTCTCTCTGTCTCTCTCTCTCTGTCTGTCTCTCTGTCTCTGTCTCTCTGTCTCTCTCTCTGTCTCTCTCTCTGTCTCTCTGTCTCTGTCTCTGTCTCTCTGTCTCTGTCTCTGTGTCTCTGTCTGTCTCTTTCTCTCTGTCTCTGTCTCTGTCTCTCTGTCTCTCTCTCCCTCTCTCTGTCTCTCTGTCTCTGTCTCTCTGTCTCTCTCTCCCTGGCTCTCTCTCCTTGTCTCTTTCTCTTTCTTTATCTGTCTCTCTGTCTCTGTCTCTGTCTCTCTGTCTCTCTGTCTGTCTCTTTCTCTGTTTCTCTGTTTCTGTCTCTCTCTCTGTCTCTGTCTCTCTCTCTCTCTCTCTGTCTCTGTCTCTCTCTCTCTCTCTGTCTCTGTCTCTCTCTCTCTGTCTCTCTGTCTCTGTCTCTGTCTCTTTCTCTCTGTCTCTCTGTCTCTCTGTCTGTCTCTCTCTGTCTCTGTCTGTCCGTCTGTCTCTCTTGCTCTCACTCGCTCTCTGTCTCTGTGTGTGTGTGTCTCTCTCTCTGTCTCTCTCTCATGACTGTAGTGATGTACAGTATTGCTGTACTACATCATATCAATGACGTCATCCAGAATCACAATGAGGGGGCGTCCGGGTAGCGTAGCGGTCTATTCCGTTGCCTGCCAACACGGGGATCGCCGGTTTGAATCCCCATGTTACCTCCGGCTTGGTCGGGCGTCCCTACAGAAACAATCGGTCGTGTCTGTGGGTGGGAAGCCGGATGTGGGTATGTGTCCTGCTGGCTGCGCTAGCGCCTCCTCTGGTTGGTCGGGGCGCCTGTTCGGGGGGAGGGGGGGAACTGGGGGGAATAGCGTGATCCTCCCACGTGTTGCGTCCCCCTGGTGAAACTCCTCACTGTCAGGTGAAAAGAAGCGGCTGGTGACTCCACGTGTATGGGAGGAGGCACGTGGTGGTCTGCAGCCCTCCCCGGATCGGCAGAGGGGGTGGAGCAGCGACCGGGGCAGCTCGGAAGACTGGGGGTAATTGGCCGGGTACAACTGGGGAGAAATAAAAAGTAAAAAATCAGAATAAGAGCAACAGTGTTACATAAGAATATGTTATATGTCTGTTATGTAATATCTCCATTCTCTCTCTCCATCCCTCACTCACTGTCTCTCTCTCTCTCTCTCTCTCTCTCTCTCTCTCTCTCTCTCTCTCTCTCTCTCTCTCTCTCTCCCCTCTCTCTCTCCCCTCTCTCTCTCCCCTCTCTCTCTCGCTCCATCCCTCACTCACTCTCCCTGTCTCTCTTTCTGTGCCACCTATTTTTCAGCATCAGTTTGGAACCTTTAAGCTTTTGAAAGCCGCTAACTACACACTACCTACACACTGCCTACACACTACCTACACACTGCCTACACACTACCTACACACTAACTACACACTAACTACACACTACCTACACACTAACTACACACTGCCTACACACTACCTACACACTACCTACACACTACCTACACACTAACTACACACTAACTACACACTACCTACACACTAACTACACACTGCCTACACACTACCTACACACTACCTACACACTAACTACACACTACCTACACACTACCTACACACTAACTACACACTACCTACACACTACCGCACACTAACTACACACTGCCTACACACTAATTACACACTAACTACACACTACCTGCACACTACCTACACACTAACTACACACTAACTACACACTGCCTACACACTAATTACACACTAACTACACACTACCGCACACTAACTACACACTGCCTACACACTAATTACACACTAACTACACACTACCTACACACTACCTACACACTAACTACACACTAACTACACACTACCTGCACACTACCTACACACTAACTACACACTAACTACACACTACCTACACACTAACTACACACTACCTACACACTACCTACACACTAACTACACACTGCCTACACACTAACTACACACTAACTACACACTACCTACACACTAACTACACACTACCTACACACTACCTACACACTAACTACACACTACCTACACACTACCTACACACTACCTACACACTACCTACACACTAACTACACACTACCTACACACTAACTACACACTACCTACACACTACCTACACACTACCTACACACTAATTACACACTAACTACACACTACCTACACACTAATTACACACTACCTACACACTAAATACACACTACCTACACACTACACACTAACTACACACTAATTAAACACTAACTACACACTACCTACACACTAACTACACACTACCTACACACTACCTACACACTAACTACACACTAATTAAACACTAACTACACACTAACTACACACTAACTACACACTACCTACACACTAACTGCACACTACCTACACACTAACTGCACACTACCTACACACTAACTACACACTAATTAAACACTAACTACACACTACCTACACACTAACTACACACTACCTACACACTACCTACACACTACACACTAACTACACACTAATTAAACACTAACTACACACTAACTACACACTAACTACACACTACCTACACACTACCTACACACTACCTACACACTAACTACACACTGCCTACACACTAACTACACACTAATTACATACTAACTACACACTAATTACACACTAACTACACACTACCTACACACTAATTACACACTAACTACACACTAACTACACACTACCTACACGCTACCTACACGCTACCTACACACTAACTACACGCTACCTACACACTAACTGCACACTACCTACACACTAACTACACACTACCTACACACTAATTACACACTAACTACCTACACACTAACTACACACTACCTACACACTAACTACACACTAATTACACACTACATACACACTAACTACACACTACCTACACACTACCTACACACTACCTACACACTACCTACACACTAACTACATACTAATTACACACTACCTACACACTACCTACACACTAACTACACACTACCTACACACTGCCTACACACTACCTACACACTAACTACACACACTGCCCGCGTGCTTTACACTGTGTTAATGGCCATGTAATACCCCTGAGCGAGTGTGTTTGTGTTTTGGAATGGCAGGAGTGAGTGTGTGTGTGTGTGTGTGTGTGTGTGTGTGTGTGTGTGTGTGTGTGTGCGTGCTGTACTGTATATTTAGCGTGATGATAAGCTGTCTTTGTGAGTGAAGCTTGAGCACTTTCTGCTTTCCTGGCATGTGTGTGTGTGTGTGTGTGTGTGTGTGTGTGTGTGTGTGTGTGTTGGAGTGTGAGAGGGAGATTGTGTAGTGAGTTTGTGAAGGGACGCCATACTAAATTGGTAAAATAAGGTGTAAATGTCTTGAGGCAGATGAGCTGTGTTCAGTAAATGCAGCACTGAATATTTCACCAGTAGCTTCGAAGGCTGTGTGTGTGTGTGCTCATCTCTCTCTCAGCGTCTGCATGTGTGTGTGTGTGTCTCTGTGTGTGCTCATCAGTGTGTGTGTGTGTGTGCTCATCTTTCTCAGCATCTGCATGTGTGTGTGCTCATCTGTGCGTGTGTGTGTGTGTGTGCTCATCTCTGTGTGTGTGTGCGTGCGTGCGTGCGTGCTCATCTTTGTGTGTGTGTGTGTGTCTGTGCTTATCTCTCTCCGCGTCCGTGTGTGTGTGTGTGTGTGTGTGTCTGTGCTCATCTCTCTCCGCGTCTGTGTGTGTGTGTGTGTGTGTGTGTGTGTGTGTGTGTCTGTGCTCATCTCTCTCCGCGTCTGTGTGTGTCTGTGTGTGTGTGTGTGTGTGTGTGTGTGTGTGTGTGCTCATCTCTCTCCGCGTGTGTGTGTGTGTGTGTGTGTGTGTGTGTGTGTGTGTGCGACTGTGTCTCAGCGTGTTCATGTGTGGGTGGGGGGTGGGGGGGTACAGAGCTCCGTCGGCCACAACCAATCGTTATCCATCACTCAACTGTGGTTCTGACAGCCAAAGCACACATACACACATATACACAAGCACACACACATTAATTTAAATACATACATACACACGTGTGTGTGTGTGTGTGTGTGTGTGTGTGTGTGTGTGTGTGTGTGTGTGTGAGTGTGTGTGTAGCGGTGTATGTCTACCCTCTGCGTGTGGTGGAGGTGAGGTGCGGAGAGACTCGCTCTCTCGTTAATGTAGTAATTACCCCGCTGCCTGAGGCCGGGAATTACATTTGTCTCGGCGTCCCTGAGATGGCAGCTAACATACGCACATTAAAGGCAGGTAGCTTTTATTACAGGGGGGCCATTTGACTCCCACCCCCCCCGGGGGGGACAGGTCAGGAGAGGTGATAATACACTCGTGACCTTTGACCTTTACCGGCTTAGCCGCTAAAGGACGTCCAAGGCAGGAACAGCCTTCCCTAGTGAAAGCAGATGAACTTAAGGAAGTTGATGTGTAGCCCACACACTGGGGGGGGGGGTGAACTTTGACCCGCTCACAACTGAAATTGAATCAAAAAATTTTTTTCTATTATTATTTGGGGGGGGGATTCCCCCCCTTTTTCTCCCCAATTGTATCCGCTGCAGACTACCCCATGCCTCCTCCCATACATGTGGAGTCGCCAGCCGCTTCTTTTCACCTGACAGTGAGGAGTTTCACCAGGGGGACATGGCACATGGGAGGCTACCCCCCCCCCAGGTTCCCCTCCCCCCTGAACAGGCGCCCCGACTGACGGCCAGTTGTGTCTGTAGGGTCTCCCGACCAAGCTGGAGGTGACACGGGGATTTGAACCTGTGACCCCCGTGTTGGTTAGGCAACAGAATAGACCGCTACGCTAGCCGGACACCTTGAATCGAATTTTTTGTTGTGTTTAAAATATATGTGTATTGTTTTCCATTATGAGTGACAAGACACCAGCAACTGGGAAATGTCGTTTTCCAAATCTCGCTGACAGATCCCCGTGGACGTACTGTGGCGCTGAAGCTGTCGCCTACTCACAATGTAATTATTGGGGAAAAAAACAAGATGGCAATATGTTAGAATTGCCTTTTCAAATGTGACAGACTATCAACGTACTTGTGCCTCACTTTGACGTGTTTATCAAAACCTGTCCTCCATTCAAAGGAAGAAGACATACATTTTGGAGTCCTCTCGGTGGAACAAGTTAAAACAGCTGTACGCTGACGGAGTGGAGGGATTTTTCAAGCCGGGTAGTACACACCGAAAAGTCACTATACACATAGTCTCTACTACTACTTTGGGCTGCTCCCGTTAGGGGGCGCCACAGCGGATCATCCGTTTCCATCTCTTCCTGTCCTCTGCATCTTCCTCTGTCACACCAGCCACCTGCATGTCCTCCCTCACCACATCCATAAACCTCCTCTTTGGCCTTCCTCTTCTCAGCAGCCTTGACGTTACTAGAAGCTCCTCCCACTCTGGTATCCATCCGCCATCCGCTGTGCCGGTGAGTTGTGACACGGCGCTGCTAGCTTAAAAATGCGTGCCAGTTTCGCGGACGCACTAGCTAAATCTGTCCATGGGGAAAAAAATGTATATATTTCTTAGCGGATATCTTAGTTACAACAAAACCGAGGTAGCAGGGCAGTTTTGTGTTTATATGTGTGCTATTTTCTCAGTTTGGGAAGTCCCACCAGCTCTAGAAAGCGTTAGCCCTAGTTGGCTAGCTGACTCCAGAGGGACAAGACATCGTCCGTGTCTAGGTCGTTAAGGGGGCCTTCACACTACAGCTGTTGGTGCAGACCCTGGTCCGCTCGAGCCACTAATTCGGTTCGTTCTGCTGCATGTGAAAGCTGTTCCGAACTCGGGGTGCGCACCAAGGGACGACCGTCCCCGAGTCCTCCAGAAAACGGGTCTGGGGGTACGGTTCCCCCTAAACTCCAGCGCGGTTTGCATTTGGTGTGAAAGCGGACCGATCCAAAATGGGGAGGTAAACGCTACTGATGATGTGTGCTTTGTTTGATGGCCGCACAATCACGAGCGGGTCTGTACTTACAAAAACGCCTAAAATTTCAACTTGTTTTGAGAAATTCGTTTCGCTTTGCTGCCCCTCTGCAAAACCCTTACCCGAGCAGCTCGCGTCCTGGCAGCGTGACGCGTTTCCGGCACAGTGACAATGCCGTAAGGGTTTCGGACCTGCGAAACGGGCCTAGGCAGCAAGTGGCGGTTACTTAGGTCATGGTTGATGACGGAAATGAACAGGGAAGTAGTCCTCCCTCCTCCCCTCTCTTCCGGAAGAGAATTCCAGGTTCTCGTACTCGATCCTGTGCGGCCAAACGCACGCGCGCAAGCTAGGCGAAAATCCGCTTCGCGTTCGGCGGGAACACGTCATAAGGGTCGGCCTACTTGCTGGGGTAGTTAACCAGGTTTCATTGCGTAGGAGTCCGCTGACGCGTCTTGATTGTTTTGCGGATATTAGCCAGACCCTGTGTATTTACAGGGAAACGGAGATAACCCTGCAAAAGGTTTTATTTTGAGAGCAAATTGACCCGCAGCGTGAATAGATTCTCATTATATCTTTTATTTTGTTGCTAACCATTGAGTAATCACGGTCTCGCACTCGAGGGTGTGACGGGATTCGGGTCAAGGCCCCGGTCCTGACCTCAGCAGCAATGTCGGTAGAGCACACCCTCCTGTTGTAGTATTGCTTAATCGGCGCGGTAGGTTTTGGTTAGGCTCCAGATTCAATTCGATTCAAAACTTTATTGCAGACTCAGGGTCCATAACAGAAAAAGACAAATAGGTAAAAGACAAACCCTAGACAATACACAGAGTGAACACAATAAAATAACATAAATGGAACAAATCAAGGTCTTGTAAGAAGGCAGCTATACCAGTGGTCCCACTGCCGGGATTGGTGGCGTGTGGCACTGAGTCTTATTTTAGTTGAACTCTCGATGATTACATTATCGGAGTCATTGAGCCGGCAAATAAATTTATACATGAACTTTAGAAGAGCCTGAAAGGTGCTGACTCCTGCAGCCACAAACATTTCACTTGCACTACACCAGCTAGGCCTGTTTAGCAGTAGTCTCATAGCATCATTATAAGCTACTCGAAGCCTCTGCAAGCTTGCTTTTTTTGTAGTTTGACCACAGGTGTGCAGTATGAAGTGTTGTACAATATGCTCTGAACAGAGACATATATAGTGCCCAAGATATTTCACCTTATTACATACCCCAAGATTATTACCAGACAACTTAAAATCAGGACATTTTAGATGATTGACCTCTTTGGTTCTGCAGATCATGACAACACTCTTACTAGCGTCGTATTTGACATCATGCTCCAGCACCGAACATATATCAAGGAGCTGCTGGAGACCGGCGCTACAGGGACTGAGGATGACAAGGTCATCTGCATACATAATATGGTTCACCAAGGTATTACCCGTCATGCGCCCAGTGTTACAGGCTTTCAGCTGCTGGGACAAATCATCAATGTATAAATTGTAGAGAACTGGAGACAGAATTCCCCCTTGTCTGACACCAGTGCCAACCCCAGATGGGGCTGAAACACTATTACCCCATTTCACTTGCATAGTGTGGTGGGCATACCAATAAGCCAGGATTCTCACAATGTGTTTAGGCACCCCTGTTTGACTCCATTTAACAAACAACTTTCTATGATTGACACCATCAAAAGCTTTAGAAGCATCAATAAAACACCTAAGAGATGAGTTTTGGCCTCTGTATTCGCTAATAATTTCCTTTAAGGCATATATACATAGGTCAGTGCTATGTTTAGCTTTAAAACCAGGCTGGTTATGTGTGGAGTCGATAAATCATGCACTCCCTCCAGCAGGGTTCTTCTGGGACTTCTGACAGTACGCTGGCTCAGCTGTAGGCCAGAGTTTTGGAGAAAAAGGTGAATATATTTGGTTGTACGTCCCCCATGTTAGAAGCTCTCTTTTCAGGCGGCGCCATGCTCACGTTAGCTAACCCGCATCCTGTGCGCGCGCGCTGTCGCCTAGGCAACGACACGGAGGCGGAATCGCGTTTTGGTACAGCGCCGCACAGAGGCTCCGAAGGGCAAATTATTACCAATTTCCCCGAATTGAGTGGTATGACGGGCGTTAATTTTTGGCCTGGCAGAGATTTCCACTACACAGGCAGGACTTTTTAAATTACAGGTGGAAACACCGGTGTCCTCTCACATCGTCCCGCATAAAGGCCGGAGCAGAGACCGAGATATTCTGTTAACCTTGAAATTTAATATTTGGACCCACTTTAGATTTGTATTCAGATGGCGGAATTGAAAACCTCAACAGAATAATTTATAGGTGGCATGTGAAAGGGCTTGTTTTTTCTTTTTCTTTTCACATGCTGGAATGGTGGGGGGGGCACTAGATACACACGATGGAAAACAAAACACTACACACTACACATGCTGTGATTTTTAACACATGCTGTCATATTTACATTGTATAAGGAAGTAAACCCCCCCCCCCCCACAATATTTGAGAACAAGTATTGATAAAATGTGACTTGGAATTGAGGGTTGTAAATCACAGCTCATCATGCTAGCAACTTGATTTAAAATACTTACTCAGTTGACAGCACTAATGTAACACAATTAGTGTCGATTTATTCTCGTATAACGGTACATACTGATACACGTGCTGCACAGACAACAGATTTTGTTTTAGTTTTCCGGGTGTAAGGTTGGAACAGCTTCCCGAAAACAGCGGATTTAAATAATTCAGCGGTGAGCCTTGTTAAAGTTTCTGTGAAAGCTGCTTTTGAGGTCTGCTGGTGTTTGCTGTGCAGCGCGGCTCCTCTGTGCGACGGCGGTTTATTTCAGTCTGTCCTGAAATAGTTTTCTCCCCGCAGCGTACTCCTTCACCTTCCCCTTTCTCCCTACATCACCCCCCCCACCCCCCCACCCCCCCGTCCCTGAGCCGTGTCCCCCGTCCCTGAGCCGTGTCCCCCGTCCCTCTCCCCGGCCGCTTCGTTGTCATGCAAAATCGATACAGGGTCACGGCGGGGTTACTTGTTCCACCTCGTTCCGCGGGTGCCGTGACATTGACCTTTGACCTCTTCACAGCCAGCTTTCTCTGTTGCGGCGTTTACGGTCCGGGAATCGGCGTTCGGCTAAAAGGTGCAACAACGAGAGCGTTTGATTTTCGGTTCGCCCTCACATTCCCAGACGTTATCCGGAGTCTCGTCTGTGGTCCCCCCTCCCCTCCCCCCCTTTCTGATTGTTTCTTTTATTATTATTATTTTTTTTAAATATTTCTTATCATTCAGGAGATCGCCTCTCGCAGGACCTCCCGTCCTTCTCCGGTATTCCGAGTGACAAGTCTGGCGAGGCGGACATCCCCGGCTGCGAGTCCGAGGCCTTTCTCGCCGCGTAATGGAAAACTCGCATTCTTTCACCTGTTTGTGCCGATCCATGTTTTATATTTAGTTATACGCAGCCGTGCTCCCTGCCAAGGTCGGCGGTGCTGACCACATGCTTGCCGTGAATACTAAAGCTCGGCCCGGTGTCTCTCGTTGGTATTCAGATTCCACGTCTGATCCGGGAAATATGTGACCGGCATGCCCGACGCGGCGCGCCGCAGCTTCTGGAAAGGTGAGCGAAATGACGAGGCAGAAACGTTTTTTTCCCATCATCTTCTGTTTGAGAGAGTGTGTTCGTTAGAAACCCAATTTGTGTAGTGTCTTGGAGCGAGGGGCTCGCTGTTGCGCAATGCTGCCAATCTCCGCCGCCGCCGCCGCCTTCGTTAAATAATTACGCCCCTCGCTCGCTCATCAGCGAGCCCCCGGGGGGCCGGCCGGCCGCCGTTCCACTGTCTGCTGCCCCGCGCCCCCTCTGTGAATATGGACGTGCTTCTGCAGAGAGGAGGGCTGGCGAGGAAACGGCGCGGCGAACAAGACGCCCGGTTCAGTTCTGAGGAAAGTCGTCCCTGTGACTCGAGCTGGGGGGGGACGAGAAGCCACCGCCAAGCGTTGGGCTGAAAGAAACGAGTCCACTCAGAGGACCGGTGCCTCCCGGCCCGCTGCGAGTGGCGGCGGCCTGCTTGTCCTGGAGGTGTGCGGGTGTTGGAGCGTTGCCGCGGTGCCGGCGTGTGTGGCGCTGCAGACGAGGAAACATGACATTCTCGTTAATGAGGTGTATTGATCTGCTGTTGGACGGCTCACATTTCAAACGCTGATGACTGTGGAGCGGGCCGGGGGGCCGGGGGGGCCGGGGGCCGCTTCAGATCAGGGACTAGTACGCACACTGTGTGTGTGTGTGTGTGTTGTGTTCAGAGTGACATTGTGTGTGTGTGTGTGATTACACTAGTCTGTTGTTTGTTTGACAGCTTCTGGGAGACAAAGTCCATTTTTGTGTGTGACCGTTTCCACACTTCTGCCTGTTCGGCTCTGGTTTGAGCGTGTGCCAGAAAAAAGATTAGCACAGGCTACTTTCTCAGGTAGCTGTGTGTGTGTCTGTCTGTGTGTGTGTCTGTGTGTGTGTGTGTAGTGTTTCTAATGCTGAGAGTCAACCAGTGAAGCTGCTGCTTCTGAAAGGTACTTTCCAATTCACCGTTTCCTCTTCTCCCTCTCTCTCTCTCTCTCTCTCTCTCTCTCTCTCTCCCCCTCTCTCTCTCTCTCTCTCTCTCTCTCTCTCTTTCTCTCTCTCTCTCGCTTTGTTCCTTTCACACTGCTTTCTCCCTCCACCCGCACCCCCAGCTGTATTTCGGACCAAACCGGGGTGACCCGCTGCAGGACTCGGGGTGATGCGGGTTTGTGACGCGGTGCCGCTGCTCAGCCATCAGCGAGACGCCGCCTGGTTTCTATTGGCCGCTGTCTTTACTGAGGCGGATCAGGCTCTTTCCCGCCTAATATGCGGCCCGTGTATTAAATGGACCTCCCTCGGTTACTGTTGCTATGTGTGATAAATGTCCAAGATGAGCTTCGCCACGGTGACGTCACTGTTAGGTCAACACGCCGGTTAAGAGACGTCAGAGATGGTTGTCGCCGACGTGCCTTTGAGCAGAGGTGTGTGCACACCTGTGGATGAATCCTTCATGAGGGCGGAAGTGGTCTCTACCAGTTTAGAGGGATCAAGAGGAAGTGTCCTTCAGATAGCCGGATTTAGGTTTGGAGAAAGGAAAGAATACACTGTCCACTTCTAACAGTTTTATTGACAGCAATGTACCTTTTTTGGGGGCGGGGGGGATACCCCCCCCTCTTTTTCTCCCCAATTGTATCCGGACAATTACCCCACTCTTCCGAGCCGTCCCGGTCGCTGCTCCGCCCCCCTCTGCCGATCCGGGGAGGGCCGCAGACTACCACGTGCCTCCTCCCATACATGTGGAGTCGCCTCTTTTCACCTGACAGTGAGGAGTTTCACCAGGGGGACGTGGCGCGTTGGTGGATCACGCTATTCTCCCCCCAGTTCCCCTTCCCTCCCCGAACAGGCGCCGCGACCGACCAGAGGAGGCGCTAGTGCAGCGACCAGGACACATACCCACATCCGACTTCTCACCTGGCCAATCCACCCTGTGCATAACTGTAGTCCACTGACTTCCTGTTTCTACTGCAGCGGTCATACCAGTTTCCTGTTTGTTGGCGTGTGCTATTTTCAATGGCCGTGTCCGTCCGCTTTTCTAGCGGCAACTTGATGTGTACAGCTTGAAACTTCTCACCGGTTCGCTGGTCGGTGCAGGCGGGAGTTTGTCGACAGTTGTGTGCATGTGGTTGACGTGTATCCGTGGTAAATCCTGCAGGCGTCGCGAAAAACCTGCCAATGTCAATAGCGCGCGCCAACAAACAGGAAACTGGCGTGACCGCTGCAGGAGAAACCGGAAGTCAGTGGACCACAGTTATGCACAGAGTCAATTTGTGGGGACGCCCAACCAAGCCGGAGGTAACACGGGGATTCGAACCGGCGATCCCCCCCCTATTGGTAGGCAACGGAGTAGCCCGCCACGCCGCCCGGACGCCCCCAACAGCGACGTGCTTTAACTAATCTGGAATTACCTGCCGCACGCTGCGACGAAGCCGCTCTCTGCTGGTCTTGGTTGGGTGTTGGGTGTCAAGCGCAAGCGAGGTGATTGCTCAGCCCTGATTGGTGGATAGCTGCGTCACTCATTACTTCGCAAGCGTGCGAGCTACTCTGCTGATGTGAACGACCAGTATCGTATTAGGAATCCCTCGATTACGGGACGTCGGAATCCCTCCTCCCTCACCAGTGCCCTCGCCCTTCTCCTCTCTCCTTCCCAGGGGCGGATCTACGGGGTGGCAACAGGGGTGGCAGCTGCCGCCTCTGGGACACAGTCTTGCCCTCCCCATTTATAAATCGGATAATATGTTTTGAAAGTATATTCTATGTACATTCTATGTTCTCTACAAACAGTAGAGAACAAAATGCATTCGATGAAATCCGAGTTTTGAATAATAACACGTTTAGAATAACGTCCGTTGCCCCTCCCCTCCTTGAACCTCATGCCCCCCCTTTGCCACCCCAGGAAAAAAATCTCTAGATCCGCCACTGCTCCTCCCCTCCGTCCCCGTCGTCCGCCAATCAGTCCCGTTGGTTTTATTAAACAACGGGATGCCTCCATGACCGTGCGGAGTAATGAGTGAATATTTAATTCTGCGGTTTAGTTCTCTCCTCAGTAATAACGAGCCGCATGGCAGACCCCAGGGGGGGCACTGACTCAGTGGAGCTGTGTGTGTGTGTGTTTGTGTGTGTTGAGGTGGGGACTCCCAGGGGGGTCAGTCCTGTATCTCCTGTGTAGCCGGTCGATAACGGTGCAATAATGTTGATGGAGAGTCATTTTAATGTGGCTCTGTGCTGTTTTCTGCCATAAAGGGGCTGTTGTCTTGATGTAGTGGTGTCGTTGTGTGTGTGTGTGTGTGTGTGTGCGCGCGCGTCACGGACCTCTTTGTCTTCATCTAGGACACACGTACCGGAAATACACACATTTTACAAAACGGCAAACGAGTGGAAGAGCGTTCTGGGTGCAGCCACCCACACGCTTCATTTACATAACGACACATCTGGAAGGCACGTTCTTCAGCTGGGAGAGCTACATCCAAACGAATGTCCCCGTTAATGCGCCCCGTCTCTGATGTATTGGGGATAATGGACAAACATCCATAACGCGAACACTTGGTGTGGTCGCTAATTTTAACGGTCGCTATTTGGTGGGGCTTCTCGGGCAGGGATGACACGGCGCGTTGCGTTTTATGTCCTCCCCCTCCGTCTCTTACTGAGTCGCCGTTAAATCCACTTGGGCGTTGAAGGACAGATTGCGGAGAAAGGGTTTTTAAAAGTTACAAGATTCAAAACAAGGGGTTTAACGCCGGAGTTGGGGTGTTGTAGGACGTGTCGCGGACGCTCGGTCGGTGTTTTGCTGCGTTCACCGAATCCGGTAAACGGAAGACGGCAAACCGGAAGTCGTTATATTCTTCTTCTTCTTCTTCTTCTTCTTCTTCTTCTTCTTCTTCTTCTTCTTCTTCTTCTTCTTCTTCTTCTTCTTCTTCTTCTTCTTCTTCTTCTTCTTCTTCTTCTTCTTCTTCTTCTTCTTCTTCTTCTTCTTCTTCTTCTTCTTCTTCTTCTCCTTCTCCTTCTCCTTCTCCTTCTCCTCCTCCTCCTCCTCCTCCTCGCGATGGAATATCCAACCGGATGTTAGTGCGACCGGATCGGTGGTGAATCCAGTCGCGGAGGACGGGGAAAAAAGTTGGAGTATTTCACCGTGGTGTGCTACGACATCACCAAAACGGAAAAGGTGGCAGATTAATTTCCCAGGTATATGTACTGACAGAAATACTATTCAATAAAACAAGCACAAAACACGTTTTATTTATGTTCTGCAAACAATACGTCGCCATAGCAACCCAGTTATTTTATTTTTTTACTGTCCTGTTGTTCCGTCGGGAGGCAGTTTGTGGGTTTTTCCCCGTTTTGCTTTGCCAACCGCAACAACGAATGCGGCATAGGTGACAGTTTTTCTTTCCAATCTTGGTTTATTTACTTTGATTTTCTTTGTTCATCGTCCGTGTGACCTCGTGTGTGTGTGTGTGTGTGTGTGTTTTGGGGCTAGTGTGGAGGCCACGCCGGCAGGATTAATGATCTGGCTCCGATACAGCAGTAGGAAAGTGGAACCTGGGCTCGCTGGATCATAAATCGTACACATAACGGTGCCATGCCATTGTTCCCACGGCCCATTATCCCGAAAATACACACTCTCCCTGCAGCCGTTAGCTCAGCGACTGCCGGTGTTACACCAAAATCTGTGACCCGTCAAATTATGTGACCCCGCCCTTAACACCAGAACGACTAGAATGCACTATTTCGCCCCCCCCCAGATGCTAATCCAAATCTTAACCACAACAAATCAACATCAACATCATCATCATCAGTTATGTAACCAATGGAGGTCGTAGGAGCACAGCTGATGCCTCAACAGGTCTCTTCCACCAGTCCCAATCGAGTCTGGTTGAGTCATCATTGTGTGTCAGTAGGGGGAGTACCAGCTATGGACGGCCGTTGGTTCACAGAGGAACTCATCCGCCCTTTGACGGGTTTTGTTTTTAGCCCTGCTGGGTGTCCACACACCCTCCTCACAACTACCCAAGGGTTGAAGTGGGGGTGCCGGTTTAGTCGCCGACGACCCCGGCGGTTGCAGTTTAACGTCGAACCCAGGACAACCCACAACAAGGCCACGTCAAAAACTAACCAGCTCCAACGAAATGCCTAATCTTAACCATTTCTAACGTTACGCCTAAATTTAACCGCATCGGTCTGTCTGAAATGGCTTGTTTAAATGCTGCGTTCAAGACGACTCGGAAATCGAGATGTTCCGACCCCCTATTGGAGAAAGTACAACGGAATGCTACTCAAAGTCGGACTTCCTACTTGTGAACTCGGGGCAAAATCCAACTACCCCCCCCCCCAGTTGATGGAGAAGCGGTGGTCTGACGTGACACAACAATGGCAGCACCCGTGCAGGCACACGGTGTTAATGGTGAACCATCAGCCAAGGCAACGTAAAGGATATTTGACTGTATTTAGTTGCGGTAACACATGCTATTAGCATAACCTGTGCTGCATGTAAACTGATGTCAAGCTATATTGACAGTGTTATGAAGCAGCTGGTTACAGTGAATAATCTGTGCCCGGGGGTGGGGGGGGGATAGCGTGATCCTCCCACGCGCTACGCCCCCTGGTGAAACTCCTCGCTGTCGGGTGAAGAGAAGCGGCTGGCGACTCCACATGTATGGGAGGAGACGTGTGGTAGTCTGCAGCCCTCCCCGGATCGGCAGAGGGGGGCGGAGCAGCGACGGGAACAGCTCAGAGAGCGGGGCGATTGGCCAGGTACAACTGGGGAGAAAAAGGAGAAGAAGAAAAAAAAATCTGAATAAGAAAAAATAAATTTGCAAAAATCTAAAATGTGAAAAGTAATTGTGACGTAGTAGAAAATAAAACGGGCTTCGCCGGGGGCCCTGCGGTACCCCTCATTCAGTTTAGGTTCATCTTTTCGACCGGTTGGCAGCCTGCCGCCCCAAACCCCGTGTCTCCCAGCCTCACCTTTGAGCCCCAAGCTCGGCCAATATATCAAAGTTGATTAGTACTGACAGTTTAAACAAAACACACACACACTCCCCAAACAAAAACCCACGGAAAGCAAACGGAACCGCTCTCCCGTCATGCTAACATAGTTCTGGAGAAGCGGAGCAGCTCCGCAGCAGCACATTATCGCCTGTCAAGTAACCACTTAACGTCGTTATTACCGACTAATGAGCAAACCTGGCCAATGGGATCGGATGTCGCCGACAGCTCGGGAAATGGGGCGTATCCGCGTCTTGATTGACAGGTGCGCGAGGAGGGAGGTGGACGGCCCTGTGGTCGCCCGGCATCCACGTATGAGAACCAAGCGGACGCCGTTGCCGCCTGGTTCTGGTGTCAGCCAGTCACCGACAGAACAATAACGACGTTGTCATGCAAAGAGGAGTTGGAGGACATGTTTCTGTATTCCTCACCATTTGTCCAGCGTCACGTTCGGTCATCTTAGAGTAGCTCTTCGCTTCTTAGTTTCCTCTTTTATGTGTTTTTTTTAGGTTTATTTTCTATTTTTTGTATCTTTGTTTTGTTCATTTTTCAGAATCGGCTTCGCTTCGGTTTGGTTTCCACCAGTTGACCTCTCTATCTTGTGTTCCTCTTTCATCGCGGTTGTGCTGTGGTTTTCCTGTAGATGTGTGTGTGTGTGTGTGTGTGTGTGTGTGCGTCAGGTTCCCGGGGGGGGTGTCGGTGGTCTGGGGTAGTTTCGGGGGTGACGTCGCCCCTGGAGCGGCGCTCTTGGTTCACCGCGGTGAGCCGATTCCGCCCTGTCACGCCAGGACACCTGACACGGCAGGACGCCGCCGTGTCCTTATGGGTTTTGTGCGTCTTCACGTTCAGAACAAGTCGTTAACTGCATGCTTGTTGTTGCGTCGTTGCAGCACAGAAGCGGTATTGTGCGGCGGCTGTGCGCACGGCGAGGTGGCGGTGCTGCAGGTTTCACGTTCCGGGCCTGCGAGCCGACCGTGGGGCGGATTTCGTTACGCTGAATCCGCGCCGAGGCACGAAGGGCTGATGCTGAAGGGAACTTTGAAAGAGTTTCGAGCACAGCGACCCCCCCCCAACGCTCCCCCCTCCCCCGCCCCGTCATTGTCTCCACGGCAACTTGGCCTTGCTGCTTCCACACCAGACAGCAGCAGCTGCAGGTGCAGGGTGACCCTCCGCTCCGCTCCCCTTCCCCTTCCCCCCCCTCCTCCTCCTCCCCTTGACGGGCCGTCAGTGGAGGCTGAGCTGAAGACAGGGAGGCACCGCAATATTCTCCACTTGTCAGCTCTGACACACAGGCCCCTTTTGCTGGCGAGGACGCTGAAAATAAAGACTCACATTTCTCATGACAGTTAACTGCGAAGTAGGAGCGGTGAGACTAAAGTCCCTCTGTTGAAAGTGAGATTTAACCGTACACGTCGACTTTTCACTGTGTTATATCAGCGGCGGCACGGTGGCGCAGTGGTTAGCATGGTCGCCCCAAAGCAAGAAGGTCCTGGGTTCGAGCCCCGGGGTTGTCCAACCTTGGGGGTCGTGCCGGGTCGTCCTCTGTGCGGAGTTTGCATGTTCTCCCCGTGTCTGGGTGGGTTTCCTCCGGGGGCTCCGGTTTCCTCCCACAGGCCAAAGACATGGAGGTCAGGTGAATCGGCCATACTGAAATGTCCCTGTGTGTGTGTGTGTGTGTGTGTGTGTGTGTGTGTGTGTGTGTGTGTGTGTGTGTGTGTGTGTGTGGGCCCTGTGATGAACTGGCAGCCTGTCCAGGGTGTCTCCCCGCCTGCCGCCCAGTGACTGCTGGGATAGGCTCCAGCATCCCCGCGACCCTGAGAGCAGGATAAGCAGTTTGGACAGTGGGTGGATGGATGGATGGATGGATGGATGTGTATTAGTGGTAGGAGAACTCAAGTAACATCACAGTGTATAAATACTCAGTTACAAGTAAATACCCGATATTCAAAATTTTGCTTCAGTGAAAAGAGTGTCAGCACTGAGTATACTGTAAGTACCAAAACTGTTCATAATGCAAAATGGCATATTTCAGAATAATTATACTGCTGAATCATAATTATTGACGGATCAATGTGTTCATGGGTTTAATGTTGCAGCTGGCAGAGGTGGAGCTAATTTTAATCACTCGGAGCTGGGCTGAATTTCCCCCTGGGGATCAATAAATTATTTTCTTAACTTATGAAAGTACATCATCATTTATTCATAGATTATAGTTAAAAACACAACATTTCCCTCTTAACTGTAGTTAAGATTAGCAGAACAGAAATGACTAATACAAGTACCTCAAAGTTGTACTTCAGTGGAGTACATGAGTAAATGTACTCGGTTGTTTCCCGTCGCTGATGTGCACGCAGGAATGAATGAACAGCTTCATTGGAGGCCAGACACAGTTGGTGTGTCGCCTTGTTCATCTCATTTCACGTCTCACCCACCTTATCGGGACTTGGAGAGTTGGTCTCATTTTTTAATTTTTTCCGACATGTTTCTGCAGCACGTGCTCGGTGCTGAAGGTTAATTACTTCTTTTACGTTGCTGTCGACGATTGGTGTGCGGCACCAACACACAACATATGGCGTTGATTGGCGTTGGTAGCCCCTGACCATCAGACCCAGCACCTACCTGCCCCCCCCACACCCCACTCTTCCGAGCTGTCCCGGTCGCTGCTCCACCCCCTCTGCTGATCCGGGGAGGGCTGCAGACTACCACATGCCTCCTCCCATACATGTGGAGTCGCCAGCCGCTTCTTTTCACCTGACAGTGAGGAGTTTCACCAGGGGGACGTAGCGTGTGGGAGGATCACGCTATTCCCTCCAGTTCCCCCTCCCCCGAACAGGCGCCCCCGACCGACCAGAGGAGGCGCTAGAGCAGCGACCAGGACACATACCCACATCCGGCTTCCCGGATGTGGGTATTCCGTGGGATTCGAGCTGGCGATCCCACGGAATAGACCGCTATGCTACCCGGACGCTCCACCTCAAAATCTGCTTTTAAACACGGCACTTTGGACTTTTCACTTTAGACGGCATTAAGTATCGCCTTTAGTCCAACTATTTGAGCAATAAAGATCTGTCATGATTGACTCCTTCCAAACTCTAGAAGTAAAAAAACTCAAATAAAATTCAAAACAAAAAAAAACACAACTTCACTTAAAATTGAACCGAACTAAATTCTGTCGAGGGTGGCGCAGTGGTTAGCGCGGTCGCCTCACAGCAAGAAGGTCCTGGGTTCGAACCGCGGGGTCGTCCAGCCTTGGGGGTCGTCCCGGGTCGTCCTCTGTGTGGAGTTTGCATGTTCTCCCCGTGTCTGCGTGGGTTTCCTCCGGGGGCTCCGGTTTCCTCCCACAGTCCAAAGACATGTAGGTCAGGTGAATCGGCCGAACTAAAAAAAAAAGAAAAGTGGCCTGGCGGCCTGTCCAGGGTGTCTCGCCGCCTGCCGCCCAGTGACTGCTGGGATAGGCTGCAGCATCCCCGTGACCCCAATTGGGATGAGCGACTTGGATATTGGATGGATTTTAAAACACTAGTGATGCGGTATTTATCTTCGCTTTGCCACATCTGTCGTTCCACAGCCTCGTCTGTCTTCATGCATATAATGTGAGCAGGGACGGCAAATAGTTGGGGAGGGGGGGCAACTGAGGCCAAGGTGTTCACTGTAAGGATAAGAAAAAGAATACGACCGAAATATTTGCATGCTTTTTAAATTCCACCTCCCCAAAAAGCTCCAACTCAAAACCGTAACACAGTGGACATTTTAACTTCTGCTCAAAAGAAGTACCACAGACCACATATATATTTTCCTGCTGATGGCCAAACAGTTTTTGTTCCAAATATCTTATAAGTTCCCATGAGCACACAATGCGAATGTTTTCAAAAGATGGAGAAAGGCCAAGTGTGGGCAACAAGTGTTTGCTTTATTATCATCATCAAAAGTGGGTTGCGTCATTCATATCTCACATTCCACAAAGTAGAGTTGTGTAAGTGTAGAAGACCAATGTCGTATTGAAATATATCGGATAAACATGCAGCTCTGAGAGTCAGGGAGTGCAAGGTTATTGCAGGAACTATAGATGCAAACAACCTCTTGGCTACTGCTAGTGCAGGGGTGCTAACGCTAGTGCAGGGGTGGTAACGCTAATGCAGGGGTGCTAACGCTAGTGCAGGGGTGGTAATGCTAGTGCAGGGGTGGTAACGCTAGTGCAGGGTTGGTAACGCTAATGCAGAGGTGCTAACGCTAGTGCAGGGGTGGTAACGCTAATGCAGAGGTGCTAACGCTAGTGCAGGGGTACCAACGCTAGTGCAGGGGTGCTAACGCTAGTTCCGGGGTGCTTACGCTAATGCAGAGGTGCTAATGCTGGTGCAGGGGTGCTAACGCTAGTTCAGGGGTGCTTACGCTAATGCAGAGGTGCTAACGCTAGTTCCGGGGTGCTTACGCTAATGCAGAGGTGCTAATGCTGGTGCAGGGGTGCTAAATCTAGTGCAGGGGTGCTAACGCTAGTGCATTTATTAACCTGCACTGTTCCTGCACGCCACACCGATTACGGTCAGTCTCTTAAAGTTCTTCAAACAATTTGAAGAACTTTTGACATCCATCCATCCATTATCCAAACCGCTTATCCTGCTCTCAGGGTCGCAGGGATGCTGGAGCCTATCCCAGCAGTCACTGGGCGGCAGGTGGGGAGACACCCTGGACAGGCCGCCAGGCCATCACAGGGCCCACACACACATTCACACCTAGGGACAATGTAGTACAGCCAATTCACCTGACCTACATGTCGTTGGACTGTGGGAGGAAACCGGAGCACCCGGAGGAAACCCACGCAGACACGGGGAGAACATGCAAACTCCACATAGAGGATGACCCGGGACGACCCCCAAAGTTGGAAAACCCCGGGGTTCGAGCCCAAGTTTTACTGGCAACACCTTTTCAATATTTGCCTTCAATTTGTATTTTCACACGCACATTTTCTCACCCATGGTTTGGCTAGCACTGTGAGAAACTGCCGTGCCGGGGTGACACAGAAAACAGCGCCTCACTGGGATTTTAACTGACGTTTATGAGGGATTGAACCACTTGACTATTGACAGGCACCACCGCAGAAACCAAAATATCACAGCATATCATTTCTGAGAGCAAAGAGATGAGGAGACCTGCAGCATTCTGTGGACGTAGGAGGACGCAGATTTTATTTCCATTGATCAGGACCTAACACGGCTCGGTCCTCTTGTGTCGCCCTTTTCCGACATGTGAGGAGACAGAATAATCCATACTGTCTCTGGAAGGTACACAGACTGACAGAGACACAGTGAGAAAGAGAGACAGACAGTGTTTTTTTTTTTTTTTGTCTGAGCCATGGATGAGGGTCAGACTGACAGGAATTGGATTAGCAAGATCAGGTTAGCGAGGTGCTACGGTAGCTTAGCGGAAGGCACCGCCGACCCGCCACGAGCGTCCAGGGCTCATTTCAAGCCATGCTGTGTGGAGTTAGCATGCCCTCCATGTTTGCATGGGTGCCCCAGGGGCATGCTGGGATAGGCCGCTGATAGACCAAATAGTCATGATAGTGGACCGGATGCCCCGCCCCCTTTTCTTTGGCATTTCCTGGTTCCTATAAACAAGTAATTTGTTTGCTTTTTTAAATTGGTTCCCAAACAACCTAAATTAACTTACGAGTTCCAACCGGAGAGGGAGGGGCTCATTAACATCATCCATCCATCCATCCATTATCTGAACCGCTTATCCTGCTGTCAGGGTCGCGGGGATGCTGGAGCCTATCCCAGCAGTCAGTGGGCGGCAGGCGTGGAGACACCCTGGACAGGCCGCCAGGCCATCTCGCTGTACAATAATTTGATAATATCATTTATCATCTTTTAGTGGTTTTGTGGGGGGTGGGGGGGGTGGATGTTCTCATATCATGAACACCATTTTCCTGGTGAAATGAATGAGAATCTATTACCTAAAATTTCTCCAAAAATGAGGTCCGAAATGTGTGGAGTATTATTTGAAAACTAGTTTTGGTTTGACATTGTACCTCGCCTTACCAGATGGTTCATTGTGATGATTATTATTTTTTCCCCATGGTATTTTAAAAGATGTGAGCAGATAAAGTGACGAGGATCTCGATTTTGTGTAAAAGTCCCCTTGATTGTCCTGATAATAACATTTTCTGTTTCGCCCAACGTTGCATAAGCTTGTAAGCTTGGTTCTTTTATGCAACCGCCGCTCCAAAACTACTCAGAATCGTCTTTATCGGCCGAGTGTGCTTACACATCCAAGGATGTTGACTCCGGTTAAGAGGCAGTCACTTGCACAGAATCTCGACACAACCGGATAACAACACAACAATCTCCATGAATATACTTATATCCTCAGGAATAATCTCAATATATGTATTATATAACATAATATACTAATATAACTAAGCTTAATATTGGTTACTATGATATAATTTGATATAATACAGACAAAGGTCCTAGGTTCGAGCTCCGGGGTAGTCCAACCTTGGGGGTCGTGCCGGGTCGTCCTCTGTGTAGAGTTTGCATGTTCTCTCTGTGTCCGCGTGGGTTTCTCTGGTTTCCTCCCACAGTCCAAAGACATGTAGTTCAGGTGGATCAGCCATACTAGATTGTCCCTAGGTGTGTGTGTGTGTGTGTGTGTGTGTGTGTGTGTGTGTGTGTGTGTGTGTGTGTGTGTGTGTGTGTGTGTGTGTGTGTGTGTGTGTGTGTGTGTGTGTGTGTGTCGGCCCTGTGATGGCCTGGAGGCCTGTCCCAGGGTGTCTCCCCGCCTGCCGCCCAATGACTGCTGGGATAGGCTCCAGCATCCCCGCGACCCTGCATAGGATAAGCAGCTTGGATAATGGATGGATGGGTATAATACAATAGCAGGGGTGGCGTGGGCTGTGTGACGGGTGCGGTGGGGCGGGTGAGGGGTGTGGAGGTGGGCTGATCAGCCGATCAAGCCTGCAGTAAAACACGTCCGAGTCGTCAGCGAGTTGAAGGCTCTCTGCAGCGTGGGGGTAGCGTTTCCTGTAGGTCAAAGTTCAAAGTATATTTATCTTCCCGTACTGGAAAATTGGTTTGCAGCCAGGATATACAAAGACACACAAAACGTACCAAAAACGCACAGAACACCAAAGCGCTGATAGACAACAACAAAGAGGGCAAAGAGTTTTAGAGGAGTAATTTTAGCATCAAAGTGCAGAAGTCAAGTGTGCAGTCTGTGCGAATAAGCAAGCTGCAGACAACAGTGGAACACTGCCTGCCATTTAACAGTTGAGTGGCAGCAGGGACAAAGGAAACATTGTATCTCTTAATCCTCGTCCCGGCACCTGCCAGTTATAAAGGTCGTAAGCTGGGCGAGGCTCCTCGCTCAAGTCTTACCAGCCATCTTGATGAGTCTACTGAGCCTGTTTTTTTTTTGGTGAATTTCCCCCTTTTTCTCTCCAGTTGTATCCGGCCAATTATCCCGTTCCTCCGAGCCGTCCCGGTCGCTGCTCCACCCCCCCCTGCTGATCCAGGGAGGGCTGCAGACTACCACATGCCTCCTCCCATACATGTGGAGTCGCCAGCTGCTTCTTTTCACCTGACGGTGAGGAGTTTCGCCAGGGGAGGATCACGCGTGGGAGGATCACGCTTTCCCCCCGCCCCCAAACAGGTGCCCTACCAACCAGAGGAGGCGCTAGTGCAGCGACCAGGACACATACCCACATCCGGCTTCCCACCTGTAGACACGGCCAATCGTGTCTGTAGGGACGCCCGACCAAGCCGGAGGTAACGGGAGGATTTGGATCGGCGATCCCCGTGTTGGTAGGCAACGGAATAGACCGCCACGCCACCCGGACGCCCTACCGAGCCTGTTTTTACTGGCCAGAGTCAAATGACCATACCAAGCAACAATACGGAAGGTTAAAAGTGATTCAATAAAACCGGTATAAAAGGGTGGTCATCTCAGAGGAGACGCTAGAAGAACACCCTTTCCTCGGGAGAAAGGTTGTTGCCTTTCTTTGTCACGGAAGCAACATGGAATTCAAAACACAGTTTTTTGTGGAGAACGCCACCCGGGTATTTGTAGCTGTCCGCCGGCTCAGTGTCAGCACCTTAGATGCTGGCTGGTACAGGACTAGGAGGAGTCTTTCTAAAGCCGAGTATCATGTCTCTGGTTTTGGACACATGTGGTCAGAGAAAGGCCTCATCACACCGCGAGGCAGCTGGTGATGTTCTGCAGGCCTCTCCACACGCACACACACACACAGACACACACAGACAGGATCGTCGGCTGAAAACCTGTTTCTCAGCTTTGCCGGGTGGCCTCCTTTGGCGTCTGTAGGCGTTTTTACACCGAGATCCCACAATAACAGTGTAATGTAGACACGTCTTTATGCTGGCTTTTTTTAAAAATAATTTTTTTTACACTGAACAAAACAAAGGCGGCATAATCGCCCCAGTGTCTGATTTTACATAGCATGCCGGTGTTCTGCAAGCAGAGGCGGCGTGACGTGTAGCACAACAGCGTCGGCCGTCCCGTCCCTTTTAAACAGGCGTCGATTCAGCAGCTCTGTGACTTCCTCCGCTGCCGGCTTTACGCCGAAACAACAATGACCCCCCCCCCACTCCCCCAGTCCGTCTCCGTACTCCCCCCCCCCCCCCTTTCTCCCCCGTTGTATCTGGCCAATTAACCCACCCCCTCTGCTGATCCATGGAGGGCTGCCGCCTACCACATGCCTCCTCCCATACACGTGGAGTCGCCAGCTGCTTCTTTTCACCTGACAGTGCGGAGTTTCCCCCCCAGTTCCCCCTCCCCTCGAACAGGCGCCCCGACCAACCAGAGGAGGCGCTGGTGCAGCGACCAGGACGCATACACTCACGTCCGGCTTCCCACCCGTAGGCACAGTCAGTCGTGTCTGTAGGGGTGCCGGTCCAAGCCAGAGGTAACACGGGGATTTGAACCGCTGATCCATGTGTTGGTAGGCAACGGGATAGACCGCCATGCCACCCGGACGCCCCCCATCTTCGGCGAGGCGGCTTAGCGGCACAACGTTCCCGCCTTGAAAAGGCTGTGCAAACAGCCCGTCTGATCTTCTTTGTCAGTGTGTTCCCTGCCTGGTTGTACTGGATCCGGTCTCCACTGCTGCAGGCTTCCTCTTCGGCCTGACGAAGCTGCCTGGATTTCGCTGTGAACCGGGGCTTATTGCTGTTGAAGCTGCACAACTTTTTGTCGGGCACACACGTCCTCACAAAAGCTGATGTAAGATGTCACAGTGTCAGTAAGTTTGTCCAGGTCTGTAGGTCCATCCGTCCGTTATCCGAGCCGCTTATCCCAATCTGGGGTCGCGTGATGCTGGAGCCCATCCCAGCGGTAGATGCAGCCCCAAAAACACTCCAGTCGGTGCATTTCATGCAGGCCTGGAGCTCCAGTCTTTACTCGTTGGTCCATCTCCTCAGTTTTAACCACCGGCTTTGCAGATTTTAGTTTCTGCCTGTAGGTTGGGAGAGGATGAACCAGACAGGGATCAGTTCTTCTGTTTAGGGGCGCCTCACCAGTGGGAGATGGTCTGCTTTCCTATTTATCCTCATAAATTCCTTCCTTATTTCTCCTTATGCTGTAAATTGTGTAAACACAACATCCATTGCGCGTTGTCCGTCTTGGGCGAGAGATCCCTCCTCTGCTGCTCTCCCTGAGGTTTGGTCCTACTTTTCTCCCCATTAAGGGCTTTTTTTTAGGGAGTTGCTCCTTATCCGAAGTGAGGGTCTAAGGACGGGATGTTGTGTTGCTGTAAAGCCCACTGTGGCAAATTTGTGATATCGGGCTAGTGCTGCACGGCTAATCTACTCGCAATCACGATGTCAGCCTGTGCGACTACATAACCGCAAAAGGCTGGGATTTAATTAAATAATGAAACGGGCGCCCGTGGACGTCTGTTTGTGTGCAGTCTGCATATCTACGCCCATAATTAAGAGGTGACCAATCAGTCTCTGTTTAGGCAGTCTACGGTCACATGACTGTCCGGCGTGCTGTGTGCAGACCACAAAGATGGGAAAAATGGACGCCGATGACGACGAGCAGGTTAACGCTGATGAACTGCCGGCAAAAAAACAACAGCAAATAAACAAACGACAACGCGACCTCCGTTGTATGGCGACATCTTGGATTCGAGCTCGGCGACGCTGAGCAGAAAGGTGCTGTGTAAAGCGTGCGAAATGAAAGTCGCGGCAACACGACACGTCTGTGTTATTTGTATATGTATACGTTTGTTTATTATATCGCAATCGCAAATCGTGATATTGTGCACAGTAGTCGCAGTATGACTTGTTCACCAAATCGTGCAGCGCTACAATGGGCTGTACAAATACGGTAATACTGTATGGAGCACAGTGCCAGGTCGGTGGCAAGGTGATCCACCATCAAGATCTTGTATATATATCGGTGGCACAGTGCGGTCGCCTCACGGCAAGAAGGTCCTGGGTTCGAGCCCCGGGGTAGTCCAACCTCGGGGGTCGTCCCGGGGTCGTCCTCTGTGTGGAGTTTGCATGTTCTTCCCGTGTCTGCTGGGTTTCCTCCGGGTGCTCCGGTTTCCTCCCACAGTCCAGAGACATGTAGGTCAGCTGAATCGGCCATATTAAATTGTCCCTACGTGTGTGTGTGTGTGTGTGTGTGTGTGTGTGTGTGTGTGTGTGTGTGTGTGTGTGTGTGTGGCCCTGTGATGGCCTGGCAGCCTGTCCAGGGTGTCTCCCCGCCTGCCGCCCAATGAGTGCTGGGATAGGCTCCAGCACCGTGACCCTGAGAGCAGGATAAGCGGTTCAGATAATGGATGGATGGATGCAACAAAGGGAACCACAGGCTTTGTAGTTGGATAATGGGTGGACATCCATCCACCCATTATCTTAACCACTTATCCTGCTCTCAGGGTCGCGGGGATGCTGGAGTCTATCCCAGCAGTCCCTGGGCAGCAGGCGGGGAGACACCCTGGACAGGCCGCCAGGCCATCACAGGGCCCAGCGGATGGGTGTATATATAATATATGTATATATGCGTTGTGAACTTTATGAACCAGTTCTTCGGTGAGGCTGCAAGAGGAAGAGAGCGTGTGCAGCTGAGCACAGCTAGGTGACTTGGCAGCGGTATGATAGATGGTAGCGGGTGAGTGACTCATATTGACTGTTTCCTGTTTGATGCTAAAAGTTTCACACATGGAAAGTAGGGCAATCTGAAACTCTGTGTGTGTTTGCCCATGTGTGCGCACACGTGTGTGTGTGTGTGTGTGCTGGTGTGCATGTGTGCGTTGGCTGGTGTGTTTGTGTGGGTGTGTGTGTGTCCCTGAGGTCAGACTGTTCAGTCTGGCAGTCGCAGCACAGATCCTGCGGAGTCCTGCGTGCTTAACGTTGCAGAAACTCGTTCACCGCCTCCCTCGCCGCCGTCTCCGCTCGGCGTGCGAGAGCAGAAGCACAGACGCACGGTCAGACGCAAAGCGCGGTGTGGATCAACGGCGCTGACCGCAGCTCGCCATGGGGATGAAGGGCGAAAGTAGGTTAGGAGTGAGGGGTGAACTCATAATCTAGACCAAACAACGGCGATCAGCATCAGAATGGCTGTCAAACACACACACACACACACAGACCCGTGGCTGCAGAGCTGTTCTAGGGCAATCAATATCCAATATCCAGTTCCCTTGAAGCCGAGCTGTAATGACATGTGTCGTTCATCATCCATACTTCCATCCAGCAAGCCACTCCGTTCTGAGTGTGCATGTGTGTGTTTGGGTGTGTTTGTGTGTATGTGAGTGAGTGAGAGTCGAAAGAGAGAGGGGGAGGAGAGAGAGGGGGATGGAGAGAGAGGAGGGAGGGAAAGGGGGAGGGAGAGAGTGAGAGGGAAGGGGAGAGAAAGGGGGAGGGAAAGGGGGAGAGAGAGAGGGAGGCAGAGACGGGGAGAGAGGTGGAGAGAGGGGGAGGCAGAGAGAGGGAGAGAGAGACGGAGGGAGGGAGGGAGAGAAGGAGAGAGAGAGAGAGAGAGAGAGGAGGGAGAGAGACATGCAGAGAGAGAGGAGGGAGAGAGACATGCAGAGAGAGAGAGAGAGGGAGAGAGACATGCAGAGAGAGAGG